>OX940807.1:26355911-26586528 GCA_954870605.1 Acer campestre | reverse complement strand
TAGTATAGTGGTGAGTACATATCGGATTGACAACCGAGAAACCCGGTGTTCGATTCCCGGTTATGGATGGGGTCTCCTTTCTATCTATTTTGTATTTCTTTCTTTGTGTTTTTGTCTCATCTTTGATGTGTACTTACATTCATTAGGGTTTGATGTAAATCTAGCATTGTTACCTCTTTTATTAAATATGTTTGTTGATGGTTGAGTGGTCATTTGAAGTGCTTAATGCTTTTGAGTGGTTAGCCACCACTTGAATGAACCTTGATTGTTGTGTGAAGGACCGAGAGGTGAAGCACGCAACGTGCATGAGTAGATTGGTTACTACATGCAGGGTAAGGTAGAGATACGCGAGGCTTTTGCATGTAAAGCCGCTATATGTGTCTCATAGTTCTTAATGAACTCGTGTGTAGCTTAGGTAACCATCCGTTGATAGGTTGCTGGTGCATGTGGGTATAGCCTTTGTTGCTCGAGAGAGAATATCGGCGAAGATTACAAAGGTATTCTCACATGCACCAGATATTCTCTCTCGAGTAACAAAGGTATACCCACATGCACCAGCAACCTATCAACGGATGGTTACCTAAACTGCACACGAGTTCATTAAGAACTATGAGACACATATAGCGGCTTTACATACAAAAGCCTCGCGTATCTCTACCTTACCCTGCATGTAGTGACCAATCTACTCATGCACATTGCGTGCTTCACCTCTCGGTCCTTCACACAACAACCAAGGTTCATTCAAGTGATGGCTAACCACTCAAAAGCATTAAGCACTTCAAATGACCACTCAACCATCAACAAACATATTTAATAAAAGAGGCAACAATGCTAGATTTACATCAAACCCTAATGAATGGAAGTACACATCAAAGATGAGACAAAAACATAAAGAAAGAAATACAAAATAGATAGAAAGGAGACCCCATCCGTAACCGGGAATCGAACACCGGGTTTCTCGGTTGTCAATCCGATATGTACTCACCACTATACTATTACGGCGGTCTCCAATCTCATGAATGTTCAACTCTCTCATGGAGAAAGCTCTCTCCTTATGTCTCAAATCTCCCTAAGATGGATGGCTAAAAATGGGACAAGCTCACCAAACAACAATGTGCAAATAGTTGATTGTTATCATTAAGAACATTCAATTCAAGTTAAGGGTTCATTCTCTTGATTAAGGAATTCACCAAAATCAATTCATCACCCAACCCAAGCCATGGGATGAGCAATTGTGCCTTAATAAAAAGACCCATTAAGCACAAGAATATAGAACCCAAGCCTAATCTAGCATGTGAATGCATAATCAACCAAGCTTTTCCCACTCTTTGGAGCTAATACTCAAACACTCAAATCATTCTAAACATGGCATTTTGGCTCACTCATCAACATACAAACAATCATGGGAAGCTAAATTACACTACTCCTAATCTAAATTACTCTACTCCTAATCTCATTCATGCATACATATCGATTTTTACCATCCGCACACATGAATATCACAATAAGAGGGAAAATTATAGATTTGGCAAAGGGTAGAACAAAACCCAAAGAATCTAAGGAACATTCATACATATATTGCACAAGTGTAGGTTTACAAAATTCCCAAATTGGTGATTACATCCAAGAAAACAAGAAATACAAAAAGAAATGAGTTAAAAGGAGACAACCCTTGAAGACACTCCTCCAAGCTCTCATTGATTTCCTAGCCCGTTTTTGGTCCAAAGACCACTCCTTTCTTCTTGTAATCTACTCCTAGATGGGTGGATGTAGTGTAAAATGGGTGGTGGAGATGTATGGTGAGCTCCCATGGAGGAAAATCCTCCATGGGAGCTTGAAGCTCTCACTTATTTGGGGAAGAAGATGGAGGAGGAAGAAGATGATGGGGATTTCGGTTTTTGGGTGTGGGAAGTGTGGAACTTCTTGTTTCAGACCCCAAATGGGGGTATTTAAAGAGTTGGAAGGTTAGGGCATGAATGGGGTGTGAAAGGACAAGATTGCCCTTCAAAATCGACCAAAAATTGCAAAACTGGTGCCCAGTCGCCTCCAAACCGCTGTACAACTGCTGTACACTCGCTGTACATACAGCAGGTTGGAGGCGGATCAGAAGTGGACACATTCTGGAGTAAAATCGCTGTTCACCCGCTTTACGTAGGGCGGGTGTACAGCGGTTTTGGCATTTCAGTCATTTCCAGCTTCGCGCACCGTCACGGAAATAGGCATAACTTCCTCTAGAGACATCGGAATCGCGTTCTGTAAAAACCGTTGGAAAGAGGACAGCTGGGGCTTTCCAAAAATAGGTGGCACAAAACCTAATTCAATTTGAGGGGAGAGATATGGCCCCCGAAAGTTTGGTGTTCTGCACGAGCCATTTCCGTTTCAGCCCTTTTAACTTCCAAAACTCATCAATTTAGCTCAAATACCTTATTTATGGCAAATAACCTACACAAAGCTCAAAAAACACATTATATAAAAAAATACGCTCAAAAACGAGAACAAACGATAGGAAATGGGGACCTCAAATAGGTGTAAATACGGTCCGATCAACACACGAGCTCTACACGCCAGCCTAGTGATCTCTCAACTTACTGGTCAAATGTAGAGGATATCACGCTGGACATGTTAATGTGAATCACGCAATATATAACACAGCCTAAATATCATCCACAAGGTGGCCAACCGAGTGAAAGCATTAAGCAATGAAATACCCCTATAATTACACGAGCATAAGAGGAATTCAGTTTGTCTTTACTCTAGATACGGATTTGGTTTTATCAATCTCCCCAGGATGGCTAGACATGGGAAACAAGTTTACCAAACAACAATGTGCAAATAAGTTGGTTGTTATACATTAAGAACATTCAATATAGGTTAAGGGTTCATCCTCTTGATTTGGGAATTATCCCTAAATCAATTTACTACCCAATCCGGTTAAGGATGGATAATTGTGTCTTAAAAAGACCCATTAAGCACAAGGATTTGAACCAAGACCAATTTAGCAACTAAATGCCTGAACTGAAACCTTTCCCACTCTTTGGAGCTAAATCTCTAACACTCCAATTACTCTAAACATGGCATTTTGGTTATCCATCAATCAATCAACAATCATGGGATGCTAAATTACACTACTCCTACATTAAATTACTCTACTCCTGATCCCAATCATGGACACATATCAATTTCGGACCTCTACACACATGGATATTGTAATTAAAGCTTAAAACATGTAATTAGCAAAGAGTTAAACAAAACCCACATGAATTTAAGAACAAACAACATATATAACACAAGTGTAGGGTTTACAATATTCCCCAAATCGGGGTTACACATCAAAGAAGCAAGAAATACAAAGAAATGAGTACAAAGGAGACAACCTTTGAAGACAAACCCTCCAAAGAAGCTCCTAGCTTTCCTAGCTCGGATTTGGTCCTAAAACCACTCCTAATTCCTTGCAAACTACTCGCTGGTGGGTTTCCAATAGCGCGCATTGTTACGAAAATGGGCATAACTTCCTCCACAAACATCGGAATCACATTCTGTTGGAAAGAAGACATCTGGACCTTTCCAACCATATATAGTACGAAACCTAGTTCGTTCTGAGGAGAGAGATATGGCCCTCGCAAGTTGAGCCTTCTGTAGGAAGCTTTCGCCAAACCCAAATTTTGCAATTATGCGCCCTATTCTGCACCCTAGGCCGCAGAATTAAGAAAATATGATCCTCTACCAAGAATTGGCGCAATTTTCTGCGGCCCCTAAACGCAAAACAAGGGTGCATAATCTAATTTTCAAAAATTGGACTTTTGCCCCAGAATTTACATATTTTTGCAAAAACGCCTCTCACCTGGAAGAAATCCTGAAACACTTATTTAAGCCGTTAAATACCCAGTTTTACTCAGGAAACAAGCAAAAAAGATGAAAGTAAGGGGCTACACAACGTGTAAAAATAAGACTTATCAAGGTCCAACAGATATAGGCCATTTTTCAAAGCCCCTTGCAATAAAGTTTTCCTCGTTTTCTTGTCCTTGATCATGCAAAATTCAGAGTTAAATTCCACAATAACATCATTGTCTTTGGTAAATTGTGATATACTGAGTAGATTTTTGGTTATTGTTGGCACATGCAAGATATCATTCAATGATAGAGAGGTTTGTGGTGTTGTGTGAGATGAAACAATTGATGATCCTATATGAAAGATATTGAGTTTAGCACCATTACCTACTGATAGCTTTTCATTCCCTTTGTAGTTGGACCTCTGTGTAATGTTGTTCATATCAGCTGTGATGTGGTTGGTGGCACCACTATCTACATACCATGTGGGATCCATAATTGTTCTTGGAGATGCAATTAGAGATGCAACAAAAGCACTTGGATTGACACTGCTACCAGAATAACCTTGCATTTGATCTGAGAAATTTGAGAAATTAGGATAACATTGACTCATATAAGCCTGGTAGTTTCTAGGACCACCATTAAATCCTGAATTATTGTTGTTGTTATTAGTCCCTTGCTGTGACTGAGACTGCATATTTTGCAAGCTAAGGCCTTGAAAAGCCTGATCAAATCTATTATAGCATGAAGAAACTACATGGCCTGTTTTTCCACATAGTTGACACACGAACCTGGAACCTCCTCGATTATGGCCTCTTCCTCTACCTCTTGACCTACCCCTCATGTTATTACCTCTGAAGTTTGAGTAATGTCCTTGAGCTTGAGTCATATCTAGAGACATCACAGCATTATGTTGAGCAAGTCTGCTTTCATAGCTCATCAAGAGAAACTGCACTTCTTCTAAAGAAATCTGACCTTGCCTAGCTGTGATGTTGACAACAACAGCATCACACTCAAAACCAATACCACCAAGAATCTGTGAGATTAATTCTCCTTCAGAGAGAGGCTGACCAGCAGCTGCAAGACTTTCACTCAAGGATTTCATCTTTAAGATGAATTCACCAATTGATAGAGAGCCTTTTTTACTATTATGTATCTCATGCCTCAATTACAATGCTCTAGCCTTTGATTGTTGAGCAAAGAGATTCTCAAGTGTATTCCAGATATCATGAGAAGTTACACAATGAGTTACTTGGCCAAAGATTGGTTAACTCAGAGTTGAAAAGAGCCAGCATACAAGAAGTTGATCAGTCTTTTTCCAGTTTAAGTAATCTTCATTCAGAGATTGTTCCACTTCACTCGAACCTGAGCGACGAACTTGAACAAATTTTGGAGGACACTTACTTGGATTCAACATGAAATCTTCCAGATCAAATGCACGAACTGCAGGCAAGACTTGAAGCCTCCAGAAATTATAGTTTCTGTGATCAAGTTTGATAGGGAGCTTGAAGTTTAGATTCGAAGTTAACAGAGATACCTGTGACTTTTGTTGTGATGAGTTGCCATTGTTAGGCTCACTAGCAGCTCCAGAAGATTCATCAGTGTGAGAGATTGCCATGACGATTTGTCTATGGCTCTGATACCATGAAAGAATGTAAAGAAAAACTAAAAACAGAGGAAATAGCAAATGTATGAAGCAGAGCAAAATCTGATTTTCTTTCACTAAATAATTACATCGATCAATGTTCTACTTATATACAAGTGATTACATAATCTGTTAACCAACTTCTGACGTGGCACTATCATTGCTTCTGATTGAAGCAGTCACGTGAAGACCATGTGTAGACCATGTGAAGTCTGTTATTGAACAGCTGAGGTGGCTGAGTTAGTTACAAGGGAAATGCTCCTTATACAGCTCTAGATCACAGCTCTAGCTGAACACCATTGTACTCCACTCGATATTATTGATGTAGAGCTGGTTGATCTTCATCATCAAGCTGATCTTAGCTGATGTAGATGAGCTTGATGTCTAACACAAATTAATATTATAATCAATATTAATTTCTTCCAATCAATACAAAATTCTATTCAATCTCTTCCAATTCAATATTTATTTTGAAATAAATCACACAACTTACAACAAAACAAAATGTGGTCATTAACAGCTAATTTGATTTAAAACAAATTAAATATTTGTAGGGGTACTATTTCTGATTTTTTTTTTCATTTTGAATTTTTTAGGAATATGCACGGAAGTTAATTATATTGACGGTGATTATAAAACTCTTTCCCCCCCTCCCTTGTTGTGCTATGTCAATTCTGGGTGGTTTCTCACCAGCTGTGGCAGAGGCATTAGCCATTCTTTAGGGTCTATCATTTGCTCGTGAGGTGGGATTGTTTCTTTGTATTGTTGAGTTTGGTGCTTAAGTGGTGGTTGTTAGGTTTTTGGTTGTTGTTGGCATGTATTCCATATCAAAACGTTATTTATCTTGTAATGTTTATGTGGTCTCATTGATGATGATACAAAGCTTCAAAGAAATATTTGACTACGGTACATGCAAGATGATGGCTTGTTAAGGGAAATTAGCTTCATTGCTCATCAAAGGTATAATTGACCTCATTCCTCTTACAAGGATTAGGTACATACACACAAATCATTCATAAGTGCCCCTGCATCATTGTGCATCATTTATATAACACATTCACATGTTTTTATATGCTCATGCATTGAACTCAAATGATCATACATTTTAGAGTTGCATGTTCTAAGACTATGTCTAGGAAATGGCATTCATATGTGAACTTGTGTTTGTATGTTTGTGTTTTGGACTTTTACTTGATCTTAATTGATTCCTTATTGAGTCCCGGTCATTTCGGTTACTCATATGTTATGTTTCGAATCCAAATGGTGTAGCTACGCCACTTTTCATTCTCATTCATTGAGTTGTGTTCGTCGTCGTTTTTTGAGATGAATTCTCAACCATTTGTCAAAGTTTCATAGTCTTCGTTGTGTAAGAGGGAGTCACGGTTCATAATTCAAAAACGGATTCGAAATCGGAGTTCGGATGCCTAAATACGGCTAAAGAACGTGAGAGGTGCGCGAGAGAGGCAAGGTGGCCAAAGGCCATGGCCTAGCCACCACGTGTGGAGGCCGTGTGCTACACAGCCCAACCAGCCCTCTGGTCCTGTGTGGCACACGCACCCCACACGTGGGCATGGCTGGTGTGGCCTATTTTTTTTGGACAAAAATGCCCTTCTCTCCTTCCTTTTTAAATGCCTCCATCTCCCTCCATTTGTTTTCAAGAAGAAAAAGTTTGAAATCCCGTCTAGAATTTTCTCTCCAATTTTCTCAACTTCCAAACACCATAACTTTCTCATACGAAGTCGGAATTGAGTGATTCAAGTTGGAGATTGTTCGTAATCGAGTCCTCTACCTTTTCCAAGTGATCTTGCAGATGTTTGATTGATTTTCGGAGTGATCTACCCAGAAAACCGACCAGCTCGTGAAATCAAGGTAGAGTTCATATCTTGGTGATTTCATCTTTTTAAACCTTCAATTTGCTTGGGGTTTCTTCTTCTATATGTATATGTATGTTTATTGAATGCTATTGAGAAAGATAGCTTCACAATCAATCTAATTGAAAAGTCTAATTAGAGACACATGTGAACTAGATTCTTGGATTCTTTGTTTTTCATATGATTGAGAGTTGTATTGTGATTAGATTGACATCTAGGATTATTTGAGACTTGATTGATTCATTTTATGATTAATAATCCTTGATATGTGTCTTTGATCCTTTATTGATGATTTATAGGATTAGAGCCTTTGTATGTGTTTTTAGTGATATTTATGATTTGATTTGTTTTGGAAAAAGAAATCAAACACAACAGAATGGGGAGGGATCGTTATCTTCATCAGGTAATTCTCGTTCTCATGTTTCGGCTTCTTTGTTTGCTTCAGAAGGTAGAGAAATGGTGGCATGTGAAGGAAGTACGGTAGTGGTTAATAAAAAGGCTGGTAAAAGTGATTCAAACAGAGCATATTCTGTGAAAAGGCATGGGATGATAACTAGGAAGGATAGGGTGTTGGGGTCGCAGAATCAAAGGATATCAGATGGTCCTAAGGAGAAAAGTGAGGATTTTATAGGGAGATGGAATTTGGAGGAGGAAATTGCCAAGATGATTGAAAAAGGGGTAGCTTTAGGGGTGCTGAAAGGATCAAAAGTAGGTAATAGAATGTGTGTGGCACAGGATGAGCATAATAGAAACAAGAGTGGTGAATGGAGTCTTAGTAAGGAAGTTGCAAAGATTATAGAAGTGGGGACTACGTTGGGGGTTAATTTCAAGGGTTGTGAGGGCAGTTTGGCAGAGGAAATTAGATGTAGGGAATTAGAGGATGATAATAGGTTTCGTGCTCTGCACGGCTAGTTTCCGTTTGGTTCTAACAAAGTTTAGGGGAATCATTTTTTCAATGATAATTTCGTGGAATGTTAGAGGATTGGGAAGGCCGGAGAAGAGAAGAGCTGTCAGAAATTTAGTGTATTCGCATAAACCTTTTCTGTTATTCATTCAAGAATCAAAGTTGAGTTATTTTGATTCCAGGGTAGTTAAATCTCTAGGTGGTTCTTGTTTGACAAAGGGTATTGGGGTAGAGGCAGAGGGTTCAGCAGATGGATTGATTACCCTTTGGAATGAGGAATTTTTTGAAGGAAAGGCTTGTATCTCAAACAACAGATATATCATTGTTCAAGGAGTGTTAATCAGAGAAGATAAGGAAGTAATTTTCTGCAATGTGTATGCAGCCAATCAGGAGGTTGGTAGATTGGAGTTGTGGGATTTCATTCTAAATGCCCAAGCTAATTTGTCAGGGCCTTGGGTAATTGGAGAGGATTTTAACACAGTGTTGGATCAAAGTGAAAGAATAGGCAGTTCTTTAAGTCAAAGCTCTATCAGGAATTTTAGATCGTTTGTTGATGCAGCTATGGTGATGGATATCCCTCTTCAAGGAATGGCATTCACATGGACGAACAACAGAGAAATTGGATCTTGGGCTAGATTAGATAGATTTCTCTGTGCACCACAGTTTTTGTCATGTTTTCCGAATATAGTTCAACGTGGCATTTGCAAGGGGTTGTCAGATCATAATCCAATAGTGTTAGAGAATCCTAAGGTTGATTGGGGTCCAAAACCGTTTCGGTTTCAAAATGAGTGGTTAGAGGACAAGGATTTGATGAAGGGGGTGAAAAAAGTATGGAGGCAAAGAAGGGAAGCTGGATTAGCGGGTGTAAATTTTTTGAAGAAATCTATAGCAGTGAAGAAATATATAAGGGCTTGGTCTAGGAAAAGAAAGGTGTCTGGTGATGTTACAAAATAGTTGGAAGAAGAACTGGATAGAATTGAGAGGAGAGCTGTGAATGAAGGCTGGACCGAGTTTTTGAGAAGTGCTAGGGGTGATGTTTTGATGAAGATTTGGAAGAGTATTAGGAAGGAAGAAATAAAATGGAAACAAAGCTCAAGAGTAAAATGGCTAAAGGAGGGTGATAGGAACACTAGGTACTTCCATATGATGGCAAATGTTAGAAGAAAAATCAATAGTATTGAGAATATTGATATTGATGGCTGCAGATGTGTTGGACCGAACCAAATAAGGGAAGGAGTAGTGCGTTTCTTTGAAAGACATTTTGCTAAAAAAGAATGGCAAAGACCAACGATTTGTGACATAAATCTCCATCAAATTTCAGAAATAGAAAGAGTGGAGTTGGAAGATCAGTTTTCGTTGGAAGAAGTTAAGGAGGCATTGAAGGAATGTGATGGGAATAAAGCACCAGGTCCAGATGGTATAAACCTCAACTTTATTCGGAAAAATTGAGAGGTAATTGAGAAGGATTTTATGGAATTCATGGGGGAGTTCTATAGGGATAGTAAGGTGGTAAAAAACCTGAATAGCACTTTTATAGCTCTCATTTCGAAGATTAGGAATCCAACTTTGCTAAAAGATTATAGGCCTATAAGTTTGGTTGGTGCTGCTTATAAAATTTTGGCAAAGGTACTAGCAAATTGGCTAAAAAGGGTGCTGAATAAAGTGATTGGTCCAAATCAGATGGCTTTTGTTGAAGGTAGACAGATTGTGGATAGCTTCGTCATAGCAAACGAGGTCATTCACTCTTGGAAAAATGATGGAAAGGGTGGCTTATTAGTGAAACTTGACTTTGAGAAAGCCTACGACAGTGTAGAGCATAATTTTTTGCTAGAGATGTTGGAGAAAATGGGTTTTGGCTCAAAGTGGATTAATTGGATTAATGGGTGCATCTCTTCACCATCATTATCGGTTTTGATAAATGGAAGTCCAACTGTGGAATTTCCTATGGAAAGGGGTTTGCGCCAAGGAGATCCGCTTTCCCCTTTCCTATTCAATATGGTGGTGGAGGTTCTTAGTAGGATGTTGTGTGTTGCTAAAGATCGGGGATTGATTAGAGGAGTGGGGTTTCAGAATGATGCCATACATTTAACACATTTACAGTTCGCCGATGACACAATGCTATTCATTGAACCAAATTCAGAGTACCTCCTAAATGCAAAAAGAATTTTGAGATGTTTTGAGCTGATGTCTGGACTCAAAATTAATTTTCATAAATCATGTTTGGTTTGAGTGGGGAAGAGAAGACAAGGTGAAGAAGAGTGGAATCGTTTGTTTAGATGTGCTTCGTCCTCTTTACCGATATCGTATCTCAGTCTTCCTTTGGACGGTAATGAGAGGAAGGAAGTGCTATGGAATCCAGTTATAAATAAAGTAAAAGAAAGATTGGCACCGTGGAAGAGAGGTTTCATGTCAAAGGGGGGAAGGTTGGTCCTAATCAAGGCTGTCCTATCTAGTATTCCGACATACTTTATGTCGGTTTTCGGTATTCCGAATGGGGTAGCGAAAAAAATAGAAAAGCTACAGAGGGATTTCTTCTGGAATGATGATGTTGTGAAAAGAAAGTTACATGTCATGGATTGGGATACGGTTTGCAAGAATAAGAAGAATGGTGGTTTGGGTATTGGAAGAATGGTAGACAAAGGGATGAGTTTTTTTGGCCAAATGGATATGGAGGTATGGTAGGGAACACTCATCTTTGTGGAAGAAAGTGATTGCTGCAAAGTATGGTGCTAACAACAATGGCTTAGTTTGGGAATTTGATGATTTAAAGAGATGCTCTCCTTTTATTCAAAGTGTGAGTAGGCTGAAAGACATTAGTAATCGGGCATGTAGCATTATCAAGGAGGGTTTCAAAATAGTAGTGGGGTCGGGAGAATGTGTGAGGTTTTGGGATGATTTAAAATGGGATTCAGTTTCTTTAAAAAGTGCATTTCCGCGTATCTTTGCGCTTGCAGTAAATAAGGGAGGAGTGGTCAATGAGTATGGAAGTTTTGAGGCTTCCTCATGGAAATGGAATGTGAGATTGCGTAGGAGATTATTTGATTGGGAAAAAGATCATTGGAGTAGTTTCATGTTATATTTACAAAATATTACAGTTCGGGAAGGAATTCAAGATGCATTGGCATGGTCATTCTGTCCCAATGGTAATTTTTCAGTCAAATCTTTTCGTAGGTGTCTGGAGGATTCAAATAAATCAAGGACAGAGGTTGTATGTCCTTTTTTGTGGAAAGGAATATGCCCCCCGAAAGTGGAGGTCTTTTTATGGCAATTGTTTAAGGGGAGAATTCTGGTAAGAAGCGTTTTAAGCAGGTTTGGTATGGCACAGATGGTGAGTACCGAATGTCCTTTATGTGGTAAGGATGTAGATTCTATTAATCACCTATTTCTTTTGTGTGACTGGGCATGGTTGTGTTGGGTATCGGCAATGAAATGGTGGGGTGTTAATTCATGCTGTAACAGGGGTCTTTTGGAGTGGCTTTCTGGCTGGTCAGGTTTTTGTCCATCTAAGTCAAGGGTGAGAGTCTGGAATCTGTTGTTTTGTGCTACAGTCTGGACCATATGGGAATTTCGGAATAAAGTGGTGTTTCAAGGTCTGGAAGCTAATATTTCAATGGCTTTGGATACGATAAAATTCAGGGTTGTATGGTGTTTTAAAAATTTTGGAAATGGCTCCATGGAAGACAACTTTGTTGCTTCTTGACATTGAAGGGAGATGCGTAGATAAAAAATCTACCAATACAGTTAATTCTTGCTCGGGATTTATTCCTCAAGCTTTGGATCTATCGTTTAATGTGGATGGTTCTTTTAAATGTGATTCGAACAAGGCCGGAATTGGAGGTGTTCTTCGCGAGTCGGGAGGTAAGGTTCTGTGCTTATTCTCCTCCTCTGCTAGTAATGTTGACTCAATTACAGCTGACGTATTAGCTATACATAAAGCCTGCGCGTTAATTTCTTCTTCGCGAGTGCTTGAAGATAGGTTGATCACCATTTGGAGTGATTCTAGCTCAGCTGTCTTGTGGATTAATGGAGAGGGTTTTGGTAACCTTAGTCTAATCCAACTGATCTATGATATCAGACAATTCGTCTCGTCAAGGCCCCTCATATCTGTTAAATACTTACCTAGAGGGAGAAACTCCTTAGCGGACTGCCTTGCAAAAGCTGGCGTGGATTTGCTGGTAGAGAGGTTGGAGTGGAGTATATAAAATTAGTCTTCAGTCTCTATTTTGGGTTGCTGCCAGTTTTGGTTTTTTTTCAGTTTTGGCTGTGTAAAATGGGAGTAATTTAGTGTTGTATTTTGTTTCTGATGTAGTTGGGCCTATCACCTGTTGTATTTCGGTTTTGTTTGTTTTCTGTGGATGGAATCTTGTAAGGTGTCTTTGGCCTTTGTTGGCTTTATTAATATATAAAATCAGCCGTTTCAAACAAAAAAAAAAAAAAAAAAACCAATATCTCTTATCTCTAAATCTTTGGCTAGAATACTTGTTGAATACATTTTGTGATTCTAGCGTTTTTATGTATGTTTATAACATCTTGAACTTGTGCTTCATGTATATGAATTGTTCAAGAGTTATTTGAATGAATGAATCTAGGAGTTTTATGTGTTAGTTGATTTCACATGCTCTAGGTTTTCATTCATGATTTTGCATCTAGATTTCTATTGCTTGTGTTTTCACATCTCTAGATCTAGTTGTTTCATGGAATGTATTGATCATATGTTCTATGTTGTTTTGATTGTTTGCATCATTTGCATTCACATGATCACACTAGGAAGTCCTTGTAAAAGGCATGAAGTCTTGGTTAGAGTCGAGATGACTCTGATAGCCAAGCAAGAAGTCTTGCCTAGAGTCTTGAGGACTTGGATAGGTAAGCAAGAAGTCTTGTCTAGAGTCGGGATGACTTGGATAGGTAAGCAAGAAGTCTTGTCTAGAGTCGGGATGACTTGGATAGACAAGCAAGAAGTCATGGCTAGAGTCGGGAGGACTTGGATAGTCATGCATGGGAGGCTTTCTAGGGGCAAGTGTGCGTTGTATAGAGAGTTGGCTTATATATTAGTAGGCCCGGGTGTTTGGTTAGACATAGAGTCCGATAGAGCAGGGTACATGGGATATGTATGCACTCTTGAGGAATTTCTAATCTTCCAACGATGTTGGTTTGGTATGAGTTCCAATATGTGGTTTACATCATTGAGGGATTTTGTATCTTCCAATAGGGATTGGGTAAACATAGACTCCACATGGGTTGGTGATCTAGGATTGGTCACTTTGTGGAATTTCTAATTTACTTTCCAAATATATGTAAGTACCCAATGGTTGTAATTCAACCCGTGGATGTTTCCTCTTTGGATTACCACGTTAAAAAATCCCTTGTGTTAATTCTTTCTATCTCTATCTTCTATATTTGTTTTTTGTGTATGTTTTAATCTTGTAGTACAATCTTCACTTGTGATGTTTTTGGAAACAAGATTTTGTAAAGTGTGATTTGTAAGTATATTCATTTTGATCATAATTGTAAATATAATTCTTTTATTCATTGATTTTTGTGTATAGGTATTCTTTGATTGATTCTTGTACATATTGGGCATTATTGTAAATACAAGTATTATTTGTATTAATTTTAATATAGTTTCTTCTCTAGCAAGTTGTAGTGTTCTTACATTGTAATACTTTAAGTACAACTTGTAGAATGTGCTCTTTATTGAATATACTTGTATATGAGATACATTGGTTATTGGTATATGTTTTGTAGACTAAGTGTGGTGAATTGAGCATACTTGTGCAAATTGTTTTTCTCATAACAATCTTGTTCAAGGTTTATTATATGCTCACTAAGGTTTTGACACTAGTCACGAAAGAGTTTTTAAAACTAGTGTGTCAACCTATTCACCCCCCTCTAGGTTGTTTAGTATAACCTTGTAGGCATTTTCAGTGGTGAACCTTATTAATTCCACTCACTTACCGCTCTCTGAAATTGGGTTGGTTATTAGTGATATTTGTAATTTTCTTATTGATAACCCAGGTGGTTTTATTGTGTATGCTTCTAGACAAGCCAATTCAGCTGCTCATGCCCTTGCTAAAATAGGGTTGAATTCCAGTACTGACTGTTTCTGGATGGAGGATGTTCCACTTTGTGTGGCTCCTGTTGTAATGGGTAATTGCCCATATGTCTTGTAATCCTTTCTTTTAAGGGGGAATTGCACAAACATCCCTCGAGATTTGATGAAATTGCACAGATATGGCAGTTTTGGCCATATATACACAAACATCCCTCAACATTTGAAAATTGTTGCACAAACATCCCCTGCCGTCAGATAGATTTGTTAGTCAATGGTCAAAAGCGTAAAAAATCTAAAATACCCTTATTTTTTATTTTAAATAAACTAAAAAAAATTAAAAAATAAGATAAAAAAATATATAAAAAAATATTTTAGATAATATGAATGTATTTTAAATATGAAACCTGGAAAAAAAAATCATCTTTACAAAAAAAAAAAAATAGTTTTTAAAACAATTAAATAATAAATAAATTTTAAATTTTAAATTTATTTAAAATCAAGGGGGAATTGCACAAACTAATTTTTTATTTTTTAAGATGATTTTTTTTTTCTAGCCTTTTGATTTAAGATAAATTCATATTTTCTAAAAGATTTTTTATTATTTTTTTATTTTATTTTTGAATTTTGAATTTTGTTTAAAATAAAAATATAGGGTTTTTTTTTCATACTTTTTACCTGTTTGACCATTGACTAATAAATCCATCTAACGGTAAGAGATGTTTGTGCAACAATTTTCAAATGTTGAGGGAAGTTCGTGCGTATATAGTCAAATCTGTCATATTCGTAAAATTTTATCAAACTTCGGGGATGTTTGTGCAATTCCCACTTCTTTTAATATATTTCCCTTTTCAAAATAAAAAATAAAAAATTAAACGTAAACCAAAAATACTAAATTTTCAATTTTATGTTTTTAGTATTTTGTCTGTCTAACTCATAAACTACTGTTATTTATAGACTATAGTCTTCATTTCCCTCTCTATTGTCAACAAGAGGAGGTCTTATAGTCTAATTTTTCCCACTTTGCATTTAAAAGGTATTAGGTACAACACTTCTCATGTCTTCTTTTGGGGCCAAACAGTGTTGAAAAATGGTTTCAATTCATTTTCAAAATTTGTCTTGAATTAACTCTCCCAAGGTCCCTCATCGAATTAATATTTAGGATTATTAACAAAATCGTTCCTCTAGAGTAATTCTTGTCATGGATTTGACTTTGTATATCGTTTCGTTGGTATCTTCTTATGAAAAAAATTATATGTTAAAAATAATACTAATTACTAACAATGTACTAAACTTAGATAAAATAATACAATTTGTATCCATGAAATTAATTAATTAATAATGAATAGCATTACTCTTTAAATATATTACTAATTTTTATATTTTAATCGATTCTAAAATTTCAATATAATTAAAATGATTTAAATAATTTAATAACCATGGAATACTGGAAAATAAGGAGAGAGTAAACCAAACATACTATAAAATTTCAATTTGATGTTTTTACATTTTAGTATTTTGTCCGTCTAACGCGTGGTAAACTCCTGTTATTTATAGAATATAAACCTAGTCGTATAGTCTCTTATTTTTGCCCTTTGCATTTAATGGGTATTAGGTACAACATTTGTCTTCTTTATGGGGCCAAAAAGTGTTGAAAAATGGCTTTATTTTCAAACAAACAAATATTATATTAATATTGTAGAAATTTAAAATTGGATGTGCATAGGAAGCTGGGAATATCAATTGTACAGAAAGAATCAAAGAAAAGAAGATGTAGAGTGAATTGAACTGATTCTAATGTCATAATATAAAAAAGAGAGTTTCAGAAAACACAGAATTTGTAGTCTTGAAATTAACTCTCCCAAGGTCCGTCTTTGAATCCATACTTAGGATTATTAACTATGTCATTTCTGTGCAAAACGGGAATGGTACAAGAAAGTAAGACTTAAATTTTCAGGAATGTGTAAGGATGTTAAATTGATAGTGATGGAAGTTGAACTTTGAATTTTAAGAATATCCATACAAGAGGACTGGGTCAAGTCAATAACGAGATCGACCTGTGTGCCAAACGGGAACGGTACATGGAAGTAAGACTTAAATTTTCAGGAATGTGCAACGAAGTTAAATTGATAGTGACGGAAGTTGAACTTTGAATTTTAAGAATATGCATATAAGAGGACTTGGAAAAAGTAGACAAGTCACTTAGGGGTGGGCATGGGTTGGTTTGGGTTGGGTTTGACGATACCCAATCCAAACCATTATTTAATTGAGTTATTTTTTTACAACCCAAATCAAACCAATAAAAATCGGTTTGGTTCGGTTTGGTTTGACGGTTTAAGAAAATAATAATAATTTTTTTATTTGAACAAATATAATAATATAAATACAAGCAGTTAAACTCATTATCAATAAAATAAACAATAATACTAAATTTAACCAAAGTGCGTAACAATAACAGTTAAAAAAAAAATCCTCAAGTGTAGAACACATAAAACTTATTATATATATATAAAATAATAATAAAAAAAATAAAAAAAAATAAACCGTATTGGTTAATGTGTTTTTGTACGAAACAATAAAAAAATAGTTACTTATCCTCAATAAATTTATTTTGCACCAACAACTTCGGATGAAATGAAATAACTTTAAAAATAAATAGAGACCGGTAACCTTGTAAATAAATATAATATAAAATTAGGTTAACTTTAACTTTTTAATATATATATATATATTTATAAGTATGTAATGGTTTGGATTGGGTTGGGATAGGTGGGTTGATAAAACACAACCCACAAACCAACCCAAACCAATCGGGTTATTAAAAAATAACCCAATTGGTTTTTTTCCTTTAACAAAACCAAACCAATTGACCCGCTTAAATTGGTTTGGTTTGGGTGGGTTGATCGGTTTGGCGGTTTGGGTGCCCACCCATACAAGTCAGTAATGAGATACCGACTTGACCTAGAATACACTCCCACCGTAGGATATGAGTCTCCTCACAATTTACGATTTAATGCGTAAATATGGAACTTAAACCATTGTCATAAAAGTGAGGGAAAGTGTGAAACCAATTCGATCACTAAGAGTGGTCATACCTAAAGTGATGTATTTTAGAAATATGCAAAGTTAAATTCATGATAAGAGAACGTGGTGGTACCTGTAATAAAATTGCAGTTTCAAAAAAAAAAAAAAAAAAAAAAAAGGATAAGAGAACGTGGAAAAACTAGACTATGGAAATGATCACTGAAGTGACGGAAATAGCCAAATAGGTCTTGAATTTCTTCTATATATACCCTGTATTCTAGGCATGTTAAGGTCCACGTAGAAAACTTTTAAATAGATTAAAAAAAAATAAAAAAAAATGGCTTCCAGTTCCAGGAATTGCTTAATTGCTTTGATGATTCTCTTGGTTTTTGTGGTTTTTCTAACCTCGCAAGTGGCTGCAAGGACATTTAGAGAAAGTAAGTTTGAATTGCATGCATGCTTTTTTCTTTTCATTTGTTTACTTATTTTTCTCTTAATTTTTTTTCATATATAAACTAAATTTATAATTAACCCAACTTTGAGAGAGGTTGTTGATTAACTCCTAGTAAAATTATTGTTAAAAGAGAGTACAAAATGAAATTAATGAGAGATTATCCACCATATTCTTAAGATTTCAGATATAATTTGAATGCTGATCATTGAGAAAATGGAAATATATACAACGCCTTATTGTTGATATTTCAGAGGATATCTCTGCGGATGTCAATTGTTGAACGTACAATCAGGATATTCTTACTTTAATTCCACCAAGACCCATATCTAAACCATGTGATGCAATCAACTCATCCTTAATAAAATGCATTAGTTTGGTTTTTCTAATATGATTCTTAACATATTAAAAGACAAAAATCTGCATAGTTATGTTTTTTCAGTGATGATTAATGTTAACGATTTACTAAAGGATAAAAACTCGTATAGTTAAATGTATCGACAATAGTACTAGTCCTAATAATTTTTCATTTACAATTTGGTATTAAAACTCTCTAAAAAATTGATAAAAGTTAAGGTGCCTTAATAACAAATCTCTCACACCCACACATTTAGGTCGTGGTTAATCTAAGTTGTATTCAAATCTATAAAGTTTTTAAAAAGTTGAAAATCTTTCAGGTTTGGGGGTTTATCCTCCTCCGATAAATCATAATCCTAGTCCGATAGGTCGTGGAGGCGGTGGTGGCGGGGGTTGAGTTGACCATATGAATCATTAGTGATATTGTGATGATCATCAATAAGCACCATCAATAATCATGTTTGGGTATTGAAGACTCTGATACATAAATGATGAAATTACTGTATTAGTTGTATGAATAAATATAAAAGTGACACGATCCTTTATCAGTTTATCCATTAAAATTTTGGAGATTTATTAGCTCTTTTGTTTTTGTGCTCTGAATTATGTTGATTTATTAATTATTACTGAATCATTGATAATTATCATCAATTACAGAACTTTAATTCTCAATTTTGAATTTAAATTATTGGTTGACTTAGCCAATTAATTATTTCACCCAATAACAAATGCTCATTATGTATAGCAATTAGCTCGATCTCATTTCAAATTGAAAGAATGTAAAGAAAAACTAAAATAAGAGGAAATAGCAAATGTATGAAGCAGAGCAAAATCTGATTTCTTTCACTTAATAATTACATCGATCAATGTTCTACTTATATGCAAGTGATTACATAATTTGTTAACCAACTACTGATGTGGCACTCATTGCTTCTTATTAAAGCAGTCACGTGAAGACCATTTGTAGACCATGTGAAGTCTGTTATTGAACAGCTGAGGTGGCTGAGTTAGTTACAAGGGAAATGCTCCTTGTACAGCTTTGGATCACAGCTCTAGCTAAACACCATTGTACTCCACTCGATTGTACTGATGTAGAACTGGTTGATCTTCATCATCAAGCTGATGTAGATGAGCTTGATGTCTTACATCCCCCCCTCAAACTAAGCTTGGATTTTTCCAAGACTAGTTTGTTTCATAGAATGATGAACCTACTGATGCCAAGTGGTTTAGTGAGTAAGTTTGCTATCTGATCTTCAGTGGGGATGTATCGAACGTCCAATTCTTTCATTTCACTCTTATCTCTAATAAAATGTAAGTCTAATTCAATGTGTTTTGTTTTTGAATGGAACACAGGATTTTTGG
Source organism: Acer campestre (assembly GCA_954870605.1). Taxonomy (NCBI): domain Eukaryota; kingdom Viridiplantae; phylum Streptophyta; class Magnoliopsida; order Sapindales; family Sapindaceae; genus Acer; species Acer campestre. Next base: position 26,567,037 of record OX940807.1, on the reverse strand, counting down.
CCAAAGAGCCTGCTCCTGTGTTATCACACCAAAGTACTGGTGTTGTTGATAACTGAACACCAATCTCCTTCAGCAAGGCTTGCAACCATACAACTTCAGTAGTAGCCTGAGCTAATGATCTATATTCAGCCTCACAACTAGATCGAGCCACTACTTTCTGTTTTATAGAGCTCCAGGATACTAAATTGTTGCCAAGATACATGCACCATCCACTAGTAGATTTTCTATCATCTAAGTAGCTAGCCCAATCAGCATCTGAAAAACCCTCTAAAGTAAGCTGAGAAGAGGTTTGCAAAGGCTTAAAATGAAGACCAAAATTAAGAGAGCCTTTGATATACCTTAATACCCTCTTGTAGGCTTGCCAATGTAGAGTTGTTGGCACTGCAAGATACTGACTCAGTCTATTAACCGCAAATGAAATATCAGGTCTGGTTAAAGTAAGATATTGCAAGGTTCCCACTGTACTTCTATATATTGACGGCTCTGAAAATGGCTCACCATCAGATTGTGTTAATTTGGTGCCTGTACTCATTGGAGTTGGACATGAAGCACAATCAAGCAGCTTGTTCTTCTTTAACAAATCAACTACATATTTACTCTGTGTCAAATATATACCCTCAGCTGATCTTGTGGCTTCGAATCCTAAGAAATAACTCAACTCTCCAAGATCTTTGAGAGCAAAGTTTTTGTTAAGATCATGAACAACCTAAGCAATCAAATCACTGTTGTTGCCATTTAATAGGATGTCATCTACATAAACCAAAAGTAAGGTGATGATGGTGTCTTTCCTGAAAATGAATAATGAGGTGTCTGCTCTCGAATTAGTGAAACCCTATGCTTTCCAGGCATACTTCAACTTCTCATACCAAGCTCTTGGAGCTTGCTTGAGACCATACAAAGACTTGATCAACTTACAAACATGCTGAGGATGCTTTGAATTCACATAACCCTCTGGCTGCTCCATGAAGACATTTTCTTTCAACTCTCCATTTAGAAAAGCATTGTTGATGTCCGATTGCTTGATCTCCCAGTTATGAATAACTGCTAAGGATAGAATGACTCTTATTGTTGAAGACTTGACCACTGGACTAAAAGTCTCCATGAAGTCAATACCGGCTGTTTGATGAAATCCTTTGGCAACAAGTCTTGCATTGTACCTTTGGATTGTGCCATCTTGATTGTGCTTAACTCTGTACACCTATTTGTTCCCTACTACATTCATATCAGCCATCTTGGGAACAAGCGTCCAAGTTTGGTTTCGTATGAGAGCAGCAAATTCTTCAACCATGGCTAACTTCCAATTAGCATTTAACAATGCTTAAGAAACAGTAGCTGGTTCAGTTGATGAAGTGTCAGATAGGTAGACTTTGGGTTTTAGATTCCCAATTTTTTGTCTAGTCACCATGGGATGAGTGGACTGAACATGTGGAGCAGAAATAGCTTTGGTGGTAGGAGCTGCAGACCGTATGCTAGATACAACAGGTGTTGATGAAGGATAAAATGTTGCAGTTGGTTCAGGCTAAATTGTTGATGAAGGACAAGATGTTGCAGCTGGTAATTCAATATGGAAAAGTACAACAGATATTTGGGAGAGCTCACGATGAACTAAAGGACTTGTTCCTAAGTGACTAAAAGGTACAGCAACTGGTAGTGGAAAGCTTGTCTGATGTTGAACTTTATTTTCCTTATATGGAATATGTAATGCAGCTTTTGATAGAGCAGAAATAGGCAAACTGGACAAGCTAGATTGACCTTTATCACAACTTGATGATGTTAGAGGAAATAAATCTTGAAAGGGAAAGTCTTCCTCATTAAACACAACATTTCTTGAAATGTACACCTTACCATTTTGGTGTAAACATTTGTATCCCTTATGAAGATCACTGTATCCAAGGAAAATACACTTACTAGAATTAAAATTGAACTTATTTTCATTGTAAGGTCACATAAAAGGGAAGCAAGCACTCCCAAAGACCTTTAGAAATTTATAGTCAGGTGGTTTTGAAACAATTTTTGAAATGGAGACATGTGTTCTAAAAGAGGTGTGGGAAGTCTATTGATTGTATACACAGCTATATGGAAGGCTTCCCACCAGAAAGTGAGAGGAACTTTGGCTTGAGCAAGGATTGTTAGACCCATTTCTACTATATGTCTATGTTTTCTTTCAGAAATTCCATTTTGTTGATAGATGTGAGGACAAAGATGTCTAAAAGCTATTCCTTTATGCTCAAGAAATTTGGCTAATGGTCTGTACTCACCCCCCCAATCACTTTGAACAAATTTGATTTTTCTATCCAAGGCTAGCTCAACATGGTTTTGAAAAAGAATGAACATATCTTTAACTTGAGATTTAAGGGAAATTGGATAGATCCAAGTATATCTAGAATAGGCATCTATAAAATGAACATAGTACCCATAACCTTGACTGGAAACATGAGGTAAGGGTCCCCATACATCCATGAATACCATTTCAAGTGGAGCATTGTATATAGTTTCTGAGGCAGGGAAAGGTAACTGGTGTGCTTTACCAAACTGACAAGCATCACAGAAATCTAGTGATGTTGGTGCTGAACAAGGCAAGTTGAGTTTCCTTAATACTTGCTTAACAATAGGAAATGCAGGGTGTCCTAGCTTCCTATGCCACACTTTTAGTAGAGAACCATGCACAGCAGAATTAAAAGCACTGCAAGGTTTTATTTTATTCACATGAAAAGCTAAAAATGCTTTAGCAGTACTACAATGAGAACACAAAATGACAAGAACTGAATTTGTACAAGTGCATTCAGAAATGAAATTCAACACAAGGAGAGCTTGAAGCTTTAAGGAACTTGACTCTCTAGCTGTTGTAAGGTCCAACTGATAGAGGCCATTTTTCAAAGCCCCTTGCAATAGAGTTTTCCTCATTTTTTTTGTCCTTGATCATGCAAAATTCAGAGTTAAATTCCACAATAACATCATTGTCTTTGGTAAATTGTGATATACTGAGCAGATTTTTGGTTATTGTTGGCACATGCAAGATATCATTCAATGATAGAGAGGTTTGTGGTGTTGTGTGAGATGAAACAATTGATGATCCTATATGAGAGATATTGAGTTTGGCACCATTACCTACTGATAGCTTTTCATTCCCTTTGTAGTTGGACCTCTATGTAATGTTGTTCATATCAGCTGTGATGTGGTTGGTGGCACCACTGTCTACATACCATGTGGGATCCATAATTGTTCTTAGAGATGCAATTAGGGATGCAACAAAAGCACTAGGATTGACACTGCTACTAGAATAACTTTGCATTTGATCTGAGATATTTGAGAAATTAGGATAACATTGACTCATATGAGCTTGGTAGTTTCCAAGACCACCATTAAATCCTGAATTATTGTTGTTGTTATTAGTCCCTTGCTGTTACTGAGACTGCATATTTTGCAAGCTAAGGCCTTGAAAAGCCTGATCAAATCTATTATAGCATGAAGAAACTACATGGCCTGTTTTTCCACATAGTTGACACACGAATCTGGAACCTCCTCGATTACGGCCTCTTCTTCTACCTCTTGACCTACCTCTCATGTTATTACCTCTGAAGTTTGAGTAATGTGCTTGAGTGAAGTTCGAGTAATGTGCTTGAGCTTGAGTCATATATAGAGACATCACAGCATTATGTTGAGCAAGTCTGCTTTCATAGCTCATCAAGAGAAACTGCACTTCTTATAAAGAAATTTGACCGTGCCTAGTTGTGATGTTGACAACAACATCATCATACTCAAAACCAATACCACCAAGAATCTGTGAGATTAATTCTCCTTCAGAGAGAGGCTGACCAGCAGCTGCAAGACTTTCACTTAAGGATTTCATCTTTAAGATGAATTCACCAATTGATAGAGAGCCTTTTTTACTATTCTGTATCTCATGCCTCCATTGCAATGCTCTAGCCTTTGATTGTTGAGAAAAGAGATTCTCAAGTGTATTCTAGATATCATGAGAAGTTACACAATGAGTTACTTGGCCAAAGATTGGTTCACTCAGAGTTGAAAAGAGCCAGCATACAAGAAGTTGATCAATCTTTTTCCAGTTTAAGTAATCTTCATTCAGAGATTGTTCCACTTAACTCAAACCTGAGCGACGAACTTGAACGAATTTTGGAGGACACTTACTTGGATTCAACACGAAATCTTCCAGATCGAACGCAAGAACTGCAGGCAAGACTTGAAGCCTCCAGAAATTATAGTTTCTGTGATCAAGTTTGATAGGGAGCTTGAAGTTTAGATTCGAAGTTAACAGAGACACCTGTGACTTTTGTTGTGATGAGTTGCCATTGTTAGGCTCACTAGTAGTTCAAGAAGATTCATCACCGTGAGAGATTGCCATGACGATTTGTCTATGGCTCTGATACCATGAAAGAATGTAAAGAAAAACTAAAAATAGAGGAAATAGCAAATGTATGAAGCAGAGCAAAATCTGATTTTCTTTCACTGAATAATTATATCGATCAATGTTCTACTTATATACAAGTGATTACATAATCTGTTGACCAACTTCTGACGTGGCACTATCATTGCTTCTGATTGAAGCAGTCATGTGAAGACCATGTGTAGACCATGTGAAGTCTGTTATTGAACAGCTGAGGTGGTTGAGTTAGTTACAAGGGAAATGCTCCTTGTACAGCTTTGGATCACAGCTTTAGCTGAACACCATTGTACTCCACTCAATTGTACTGATGTAGAGCTGGTTGATCTTCATCATCAAGCTGATCATAGCTGATGTAGATGAGCTTGATGTCTAACACAAATTAATATTATAATCAATATTAATTTCTTCCAATCAATACAAAATGCTATTCAATCTCTCCAATTCAATATTTATTTTGAAATAAATCACACAACTTACAACAAAACAAAATGTGGTCATTAACAGCTAATTTGATTTAAAACAAATTAAATATTTGTAAGGGTACTATTTCTGATTTTTTTTTTCATTTTGAATTTTTTAGGAATATGTACGAAAGTTAATTATATTAACGGTGATTATAAAACTCTTTCACTTCTTCCACCCCCCCCCCCCTTCTTGTGCTATGTCGGTTCTGGGTGGTTTCTCACCAGCTGTGGCAGAGGCATTAGCCATTCTTTTGGGTCTATCATTTGCTCGTGAGGTGGGATTGTTTCTTTGTACTGTTGAGTCTGATACTCAAGTGGTGGTGAACCTTATTAATTCCACTCCCTTGCCGCTCTCTGAAATTGGGTTGGTTATTAGTGATATTTGTAATTTTTTTTATTGATAACCCAGGTGGTTCTATTGTGTATGCTTCTAGACAAGCTAATTCAGCTGCTCATGCCCTTGCTAAAATGGGGTTGAGTTCCAGTACTGACTGTTTCTAGATGGAGGATGTTACACTTTGTGTGACATTGTGTTTATTTATTTTTTATTTTTTTTGTGTTTCTTGTGTTTTGGATTTGAATATATTCTCAAATGATTCTTTGTTGAGTTCCGGTCATTTCGATTACTCACTCATTTGTTTTCGAGTTCCGAGTTGGAAGTTACGAAACTTTCCATACATTTATCGTATATGGTTTTCGTCTTTTCGGTTTCTATATTTTATCATGAAAGTTTTGTTGATGTTCATGTCTTTGAGGGAGTTACGGTTCGTAATTCGAAAATAGATTTGAATTCGGAGTTCGGAGATCGAAGAACGGTCGAAGAATGGTCAAAGAACATGAGAGGTGCGCGAAAGGGTGAAAAAGGGAAAAAGATGGCAAATTGTCATTTGCCCCCATTTGCCTTGGAGGGTACGTGCATCAACATGAGGCTCACACCTAAGTTATCTCTCTGTCCTCGTTTAGCACACGGCAATCAAAAGTGAATTGAAAGTTTTTTATTTCTAATGGGTTTTTATTGAGTACATTACATATACATGAGCTTTGGTGTGCATGGTCAATAATATGTATGAGGTGTTTTAGGTGTGGTCTCTTATTGGTCATATATTTTGTTTCACACGTGAACTTACCTCACCTGATCACATCCTTACTCAATTATATTTCCCTCTCTCACGACAATTCAATTTGTAGGTAAAAGTAGAACAAATTTGTGTGCATAATTTTTTTCTCACAATTTTTTAAATCTTAATTTCATCATATCTTTTTTATACGAACTCGAAATCGAGTGATACATATCTCTAATTTTCTCTCCTCCAATACATATCTCTAATTTTCTATCTCCATTCTTTCGCAAAAAAGACTAATCATTAAGAAAAAAAAAACTTACGAATAAGCTTGATTTTTAGGAACTGTATATATGTATATATTACAAAAAAAAAAACACAAGTATCCTATTTTTGAAAACAAAAATCGAAATATGAAAATGTTTTTTGTTACTTTTGAGGTATGTGATTGCCTAAAGAACTTTAATTCTTTCATTAGTCATATAAATTTTTAGTTTAATTGAATCTAGTTGCAACAAATCAAGTTTTCATATATCTAATTTTTTTTAATTTTTTTTTAAACAAAGTATTTGTATTGACTTTTTAATATATATATATATATATTACTGTTAGTAAAAAACCAAAATATTCATAATTTTTTTTTAAATATTAATCAAAGATTGATTGAGAAAATATGGAGATATGATTTTTTTTTTTTTGAAAACTGGAGAGAGAGAGAGAGAGAGAGTAATTAGGAAAGAATGTTTAATATGGTAATAACGGATTTAGGAGAGAGAGTTTAATATAATATTTAATCTAATAATTTAGGAGAAAGAATTTTTTTTTTTAATAATTTAATTAGTTTGGATTGTCTTTAGAATATTTTTTTTCTTGTTTAGTAATTTTAATTCAGGTTAAAATTGTCATTAATAAAAAAAAATTTAAATTTAAATGTAAATAAATAATTTATGGATTGTAAGGAGAAGCTCTTTTATTGAAATCAATTATACATGTATTGAATAACCAATAGACGATTATATAAAACTCAGGAATCAAAATTCTTTCAGATTAAGCACCAAGTGTTTCTGACTTGAGACTATGATCTTGATGTAGCTATCAATCTCACTCTTAACAGATTCAAGAAATAAGCAAGGAAATTGGTTTTTGTTGAGTATTATTAACAATAAAAAAAGGCAATATATTAAAATATATGTGATTGTAATTGGAACTTTCTTTGGGCAATAGATGGTATTTAGGGATGGCCAACGGGGAAATGGGGATGGGGGTGGGGGGACCTCCCCCCAAAACAACCCAATCCCCATTTTCCCCAAATGGGGAAATGGGGGAGGGTTTGGCAAATGGGGATGGGGATGGGGGACCTATATCCATCCACCCCCCCCCCCCCCTCCCGCGGGGGAATTTCCTATTTTTTTCCCAAAAATTCCCCCTCAAATGGGGATGGGGGAGCAGGGATTTGGGGGCCCAGGGGAAAATGGCCATCCCTAATGGTATTAAAATGATCAATTCAACATATACCCTATTGTTCATATTGTGCTTAGGAATTCACGAAATTATATTATAGAACTTTAATTAATTTGTAATATTGTGTTCAAGGTGATCAGTTAAAGATTGTTTTTTTTTTTTTTTTTAACAGCAAGATTTTATTAAAGCCCAAAGGCAGCAAACAAACCAGAGGCCTAAGCCCCAGGCAGCACCAAGAAATGCAAACAAAACCACCCAAAGCAAAACAAAAAACGGAACACAGGCGAAAGAAAACCTAACCCACCACCCCTAAACAAAAAACAGAACAGGGCATAACGCCAAAAGAAACAAAAACAACATGCAAGAAGCAGAGACAAGGAACAGAGGAGCAACAACCAAGCAAAGAATCAGTCCACCTCCCACCAGATGACATCCCCCTCCAACAACGCTCCCTTCTTAGCCAGAGAGTCGACGAAACTATTGGAAGATCTCGGGGATAAAGGAGACAGTTGTTCTTCCCAATTGACTCAACATAGAACGGATATCATAGATCACATTATTGTGCTTCAGGCTTCCGAAACCAGCATTATTAACCCAGGCCACAGCCGTCTTAGAATCACTAATAATGGTGATTTGCTTATCAACCAAAACCTGAGAGTTGACGCACAGAACACAAGCTTGATGAATAGCATTAATTTTATCCGTAACAGCGTCCGCGATGCCAATGTTCCTAGAGAAAGTGCCAAGAACCTTCCCACAATGATCGCACAAAACTCCGCCAATACCAGCCAAACCTGGGTTACCCCTAGCAGACCCATCAACATTGAACTTCAGCACCCCTACAGCAGGGGGGGTCCAAACCCCCTAAAAGACAGCCTTTGGAGGCTTCGTGACAGTGCACATTTTCGCAATATTATTGAGAATGACAGAGATCGAATCGGGACATCCTTCCGCAAAGTGCTTGAACCACCAAGCAACTCTGATTTTGATCATGTCGACAGTTTGGAGGACCCCTTGCTCCGAGTTCTTAAACACCACCTGATTTCTGCAGTCCCATATGGTCCAAACAGTTGCGAAAAAAAGTGTATTCCATGCTTTACCTTGACTACTCTTCGGACACAACCCCAACCAACCTACGGCCCAATCATATAAGGATTTATTGGCACACCAATTCACGCCCCACCACGCCATTCCCTGTCTCCACACATCCATCGCCCATTTGCAATGAAGGAATATGTGGTCAACCGATTCTTCCTCACTCTCACACATCAGACAGACTAGGATCATGTTAAGGCAGAGACCAAACCTACTCAATACCTCTCTAACCATAACTCTGCCCCTTAACAACTGCCATGTGAAAATTTCTATCTTGAGAGGGCAAATTGAAAGTATACAAACAAGGTTAAATTGCTTAAGACATACCTAGAGGGGGGGTGAATAGGTTTTTCGCCTAATTTCAATCCCTTGAACAAACTTAAGTTTGTCCCTCAAGGTAGCCTTACATACAACATAAACATCACGGAATCATACTAAGGCAAGTTATCATGTGATCATTCATACATTGTCTAAGTATCAATAAGTTGTATGAGGTATAAAGAAAATACAAAAACAATTAACAAGAATACTTGTATATCAATATATGTTCAATCGTTACAAGTATATACAAATATTGCTATACATAAAATTCTAAACAATATACAAAAGAAATGTAATTACAAATATGATCAAAAGAATATATTTACAAATCACACTTTACAAAATCTTGTATCCAAAAACATCACAAGTGAAGATTGTACTACAAGATTAAAACATACACAAAAACAAATATAAAAGATAGAGATAGAAAGAATTAACACAAGGGATTTTTTAACGTGGTAAAACCTCTAAGGAGGAAACATCCACGGGTTGAATTACAACCATTGGGTACTTATATATATTTGGAAAGTAAATTAGAAATTCCACAAAGTGACCAATCCTAGATCACCAACCCATGTGGAGTCTATGTTCACCCAATCCCTATTGGAAGATACAAAATCCCTCAATGATGTAAACCACATATTGGAACTCATACCAAACCAACATCGTTGGAAAATTAGAAATTCCTCAAGAGTGCATACATATCCCATGTACCCCGCTCTATCGGATTCTATGTCTAACCAAACACCCGGGCCTACCAATATATAAGCCAACTCTCTATACAATGCACACTTGCCCCTAGAAAGCCTCCCATGCATGACTATCCAAGTCCTCCCGACTCTAGCCATGACTTCTTGCTTGTCTATCCAAGTCATCCCGACTCTAGACAAGACTTCTTGCTTTTGGCTATCCGAGTCATCCTAACTCTAACCAAGACTTCATGCCTTTTACAAGGACTTCCTAGTGTGATCATGTGAATGCAAATGTTGCAAACAATCAAAACAACATAGAACATGTGATCAATACATTCCATGGAACAACTGGATCTAGAGATGTGAAAACACAAGCAATAGAAATCTAGATGCAAAATCATGAATGAAAACCTAGAGCATGTGAAATCAACTAACACATAAAACTCCTAGATTCATTCATTCAAATAACTCTTGAACAATTCATATACATGAAGCACAAGTTCAAGATATTATAAACATACATAAAAATGCTAGAATCACAAAATGTCTTCAACAAGTATTCTAGCCAAAGATTTAGAGATAGGAGATATTGTTAAAAACAAATCAATCCTAGATATCTCTAAAAACACATACAAAGGCTTTAATCCTAGAAATCATCAATCAAGGATTATTAATCATAAAATGAATCAATCAAGTCTCAAATAATCCTAGATGTCAATCTAATCACAATACAACTCCCAATCATGTGAAGAACAAAGAATCCAAGAATCTAGTCCACATGTGTCTCTAATTAGACTTTTCAATTAGATTGATTGTGAAGCTATCTTTCTCAATAGCATTCACTAAATATACACATACATATAGAAGAAGAAACCCCAAGCAAATTGAAGGTTTAAAAAGATGAAATCACCAAGATATGAACTCTACCTTGATTTCACAAGCTGGTTCGGTTTTCTGAGTAGATCACTCCGAAAATCAATCAAACAGCTACAAGATCACTTGGAAAAGGTAGATGACTCGATTACGAACAATCTCCAACTTGAATCACTTAATTCCGACTTCGTATGAGAAAGTTATGGTGTTTGGAAGTTGAGAAAATTGGAGAGAAAATCTTAGACGGGATTTCAAAACTTTTCTTCTTGAAAACAAATTGAGGGAGATGAAGGCATTTAAAAAGGAAGGAGAGAAGGGCATTTTTGTCCAACAAAAATAGGCCACACCAGCCATGCCCATGTGTGGGGCATGTGTGCCACACGGGACCAGAGGGCTGGTTGGGCCGTGTGGCACACGGCCTCCACACGTGGTGGCAAGGCCATGGCCTTTGGCCATCTTGCTTCTCCTGCGCACCTCTCACATTCTTTAGCCGTATTCGGGCATCCGAACTCCGATTTTGAATCCGTTTTTGGATTACGAATCGTGACTCCCTCACGCACAACAACGACTATAAAACTTTGACAAATGGTTGAGAATTCATCTCGGAAAATGATGACGAACACAACTCAACGAATAAGAAGCGTAGCTACATCGTTTGGACTCGAAACTTAACATATGAGTAACCGAAATGACCGGGACTCAATAAGGAATCAATTAAGATCAAGTACAAGTCCAAAACATAAGAAACACAAACATACAAACACAAGTTCACATATGAATGCCATTTCCTAGACATAGTCTTAGAACATGCAACTCTAAAATGTATGAGCATTTGAGTTCAATGCATGAGCATACAAAATCATGTGAATGTGTTATATAAATGGTGCACAACGATGCATGGACACTTATGAATGATTTGTGAGTGTGTGTCTAAGCCTTGTAAGAGGAATGAGGTCAATTATACCTTTGATGAGCAATGAAGCTAATTCCTCTTAATAAGCCATCATCTTGCATGTACCGTAGTCAAATCTTTCTTTGAAGCTTTGTATCATCATCAATGAGACCACATGAACATTACAAGATAAACAACGTTTTGATATGGAATACATGCCAACAACAACCAAAAACCTAACACAAATCCCTTGCCAAACAAGAGAGGGATCCTCCCTAACGTTAAATAAGCTCAATTCCTCCAACTTTCTACGAAACGAGGCGACCGAGAAAGCACCTTTAGGACTAAACGACCAAGCAAGCGAATCCTTTATAATACTACGAGGTCTAAACTGCCCAATCCTGCAAACAAAAGCCTTCCAAAGGTCTTTTTCCCAGTCAAAACAATCACGCCTTAAAGGAACATTCCAAACCCAATCACTACCACGCCAAAACCCAAACTCATGAACCGAACCACTCCTGTTAGAAGAAAGGGAAAAGCATCCTAACACCAAATTCTAGGAAAAGCATCCTAACACCACTCCTGTTACTCATGAACCCAAATTCTAGGAAAAGCATCCTTGAGAGGCATTTCATCACTACCCAACTCACTCCAAAAATCAATCCTCCTACCATCACCTAACACCATTATCAACCCTTCCTTGAAAATTCTCTCAGAAACAGACCCAGAAATAAAAAGGCTGTTAACAGCTTGCACAAAGTGGGACGCCACAGCCGACCCAGAAAAACTCCACTTCCAAACCAAGGCTTCGCTTCTAATGTTGTACTTAGCACACAACACCCTTCTCCACAAACTATCACCCTCATTGCCAAACCTCCACACCCATTTTGCAAGAAGACTATTATTCTTATCCTTCATCCACCCAATACCCAAACCACCATTTTTCCTACTACTACAAACGGAACTCCAGTCCACCGTGTGAATTTTCCTCTTGAGAGACTCATTCCCCCAGAAAAAAGACCGTTGAAATTTCTCCAAGCTTTTCGCGACACCTATAGGTAAATTAAAAACAGATAAATAGTAGTTCGGGATGCTTAAGAGAATCGCTTTTATGAGAACTTACCGACCCCCTTTGCTAAGGAACCTTTTCTTCCAAGGCGTTAGCCTACTCTCAACACAGTGCACTAGATTGTCCCAAAAAACTTTGAAGCACGGTTTTGCCCCAAGGGGAAAGCCGAGATATGTGATAGGCAGAGTGGCGCTCTTACATCTGAAAGCCTTCGCCCAGTCAATATTTCGAGGCCCCTTTTTACCCACTTTTACCACACAAGACTTGTGGAAATTGATTTGGAGACCTGAAGCCATCTCAAAACATCTCAGAATCCTCCTAGTGTTACTAACATAATCCAAACTCGGTTTGAGGAAAAGAATAGTGTCATCGGCAAATTGCAAATGAGTCAAATGGACCCCATTTTCCCCAAAAACCACGCCTCTCATCAAATCCAACTCTGTGGCTTTACGGAATAAACTACTAAGACCCTCACTGACAATGTTAAATAAAAACAAGGACAGCGGGTAACCTTGCCTAAGACCTCTCTCAACTCCAAACTCAGAAGTAGGGCTACCATTCACCAGAACTGAAAACTTAGGAGTGGAGATGCAACACTTCATCCACATTCTCCACCTAACACCAAACCCCATCTTCTTCATCATAGTATCTAAAAACTCGTGATCTACGCTATCATAGGCCTTTTCAAAATCTAGTTTGATAATGAGACCACCCTCTAAGTCATTCCTCCACGAATGTATTGCTTCCTCCGCAATAACAAAACTATCCATAATTTGGTGGTTAGAAACGAAAGCCATTTGAGACTCCCCAATGACCGAACCCATGACAAGTTTCATTCTATTGGCCAAGACCTTTGCCAGAATTTTATAAAGGGAGCCAACCAAACTTATGGGTCTAAAGTCTTTTACGGATTTCGGATTCCAACATTTAGGAATGAGAGCTATAAAGGTTTTGTTCAGTTCGTTAACAATGGATCCATCATGATAAAACTAGTTAATAAACAACCAAAAATCATCCTGAATAACCTCCCAATTAACTCTAATAAAGTTGAGATTCATACCGTCAGGACCTGGCGCTTTGTTACCATCGCAACTATTAACCACCTCTCAAATTTCCTCTTTGCAAAACGGCCTCTCAAGCTTCTCTGCCTCCAGAACCGAAAGAGAATTCAAACCAAAACCCGAAAAAGCTGGCTACAGATTTGTTTTTTTTACTAAAATGACACTTCAAAAAATCCAAGATCCCTCTTTAACTTCATTAGGCTTAGAAACTTTCCTCCCGTTTATAAGAATATCCCCTATAAAATTCGTCCTCCTTCTCCCATTCGCCACATAATGGAAGAATTTAGAGTTATGGCCCCCCTCCTTAAGCCACTGAACTTTGGATTTCTGACTCCATTTTTGCTCATCCCTCCTAACTTCATTCCACATTTCTCCCATAATGTTCAGCCTTTCCTACCTTAAGACATCAGTCCAACCCCTCCACAACAGCTTTCCTGTCAACCCCTAATAGCCTGTCTTCGAAATCTTTCAAGGAAAAAAACTCTCTGTTCCTACCAGACAAGACCGTCTTGATAGCCCTTTTAGAGGCTCTAGTTTTGGCAGCCAAAATCGAACCCAAGGAACCCGAAGCCTTACAACCCTGCCAACCATCCCTAGCATGCTTTATAATATTCCCATCCTCAATCCAACTGTTGAAGAACCTGAAAGGAGTCGAACCCCAATCTTCCTTTCTTTCACCAATGGTTATGGCACTGTGGTCAGACACACTTCTAGGGAGCACAGACTGAAGCAAATCAGGAAACCAAGAAAAAATCTCAGGAGAAAGTAAGAATCTATCCAGGCGAGCCCAAGACGCCTCCTTCCTATTATTCGACCAAGTAAAGCACGACCCTCTGACTGGAAGATCAATCACGCCAGCCTACAGAATAAAATTGTTGAAATTTCTCTTAGAAACCGAGCTGCATGCACTACCTCTCCTTTCCGAATGATTAAGAATGCAATTAAAGTCTCCCCCGATGAACCACGGAAAAGGGAGAGAAGACTGGGCTTGCAATATAAAATCCTATAACTCTTTACGTTTCTTCTCTGAATTTGCTGCATAGACGTTGGAAAAGACCATGTGTTTTTTGATCCTCAAGAGTTCACCAGCAATAATAATACAACTAGAGTTGTTGATGCTAGCCAAAACAAAAAAGTGATCATTATACAAAAGAGAAATCACGCCTCCCGCCGAGCCTTGTGCCTCCATACCCATGCCTCTCGATAGCCAATTCCCTCCCAAAGAACTAACAATACTCCTATCAAAGAAATCCAATTTAGATTCTTGGAGAAAAAGAACAGAAGGTTTCAACCTCGTTACCAAATTCCTCACCACCCTTCTTTTATCCTTCCTACCTAAGCCCCGAATATTCCAAGAAATAGCTAACATTAAGAACTAACAACAGCCCAATGCCAAACCAACAAACGGCACTACTAACCGCCATTCTGGCCACATCGGTCAGTGTCCTCCCTGTCTCTTCTTCTAATGAACTCTGCCACCTCGCTTTCTTTACCTCTAAAATCAATGCCTAACTAAGCACCTATTACCAGCACCTTGATCACTTCATCATCCCCAGACTAGTCCTTAATTCTGGAGAGATTTCTTCCCCTAGTTCCCGAATTCCTCTGCTCCTCCCTAGTTGCTGAAATCAACTTGAAGCTATCGCTCCACTTATCTTGATCTTCCTCTGAAGAGATATCATCCATTTGGACACCAGTTTCCCAGACCAATGAGATGGACCTGGCAGTACTGGACTCCTCACCAGATTTTGTCAAATTCTACTCTCTGATATTCTCCCTAGGCTGCACTTCCTACACCTTAGAAACTCTGCTCAACTTGGACCTGATAAATGCTTGTTCCAGATTGTCAAGGTAGTCTTTTAGAGGCCCATCTAAGGATTGGCTTCTCGTAATGATGTCTTAAAAACCTTGAGAATTCTCTCCTGAAAACACCCCAATACCCTTTTCCACCTTGTCCAGAAAATTTTTTAATGGTCTTTCCAGAGAAGAAGTCATAGAGAAATTAATCTTCTGGCCAACCACCTTTGGGCTTGTAGAATTATTAAAATTCTCCAGCCCAAAAGTAGGTTCAGTTAAGGCTGGCCCATCTTCCTTATCCCTTGAATTCCTTTGATCCTTGAGTTTGGAATATTCACCTCTTTCACCCCTCCACTCTAAGAAATCTGAAATCTGGCCCTCCTCCTCTGAAGTTGACATCTTGTCAAAACCCCTGCCCTTCCCTATATGATTTTGAATATCTCTGATAATCAACTTTCCAGACCCCTTTCTATGAGCTGTTTGTCTTGACTTTGGGACCCACTTCCTTTTGCCTTTCTCCTGGTGAAATTTCCTAGGAATAAACGAACGGTTGCACTCTATCTCTGGCAGCAGAAAGTTGGATTTCTTAACCCCTTTCTTTTTCCTACCCACAAGTTTCCACTCTTAAACCTGACAACTTTTAAACCTACTCCCTACCGTGTCTTGATCCTCACAATGGTCTTCCCTAGACTGACATCTCTAACATTCTTTCTCACCTACTCCCCATCTATCATCTTCCTCACACCGATCCCTCTTCTGGCTGACTTTCTGGGAAGCAACCACTGCATACTTTTGCAAACCCAGAAACTTTTCCACCCAAGTACCTTCAACCTCTGTATTCTCTTCTTGAACTATGACGTGAAAAGAGCCATTCCCCGTCTCGACTTTTACCTTTGACGCCACTTTCTCTTCTTGCCGAACCAAAATCAGAATTCTACCTTTGTCTAGTCTTTTCTTCTGAACTGTATCTTCCTCCACCATTAACGGTTCACCAATTACCCATCCCAACTTCACAAAAAAATTTGAACTCCAGTAACTTAACGGGATCCCCACACAAGAAATCCACACCATGCCCTGGTTTGTACTCAAATCGTCCGTCTCGTTGCGCATCAATATGAAACAATCGTCCCAGAAAAATCTATTGTTAATGAAGCCTTCCTTATCAATCTCTGATTCAAAACACCACAGGACGCTTTTGTTACCCACAAAGTGCGCCGAAAATTGAAAGCCTCTACTTAGCAGTCTGTTGTTGACACCTTCCACATTTAAGAAGGATTTCAAGACACCCACTATGCACCTTCTCAACCACTGTTCCTCCCTCTGATGACTACTCCAAAACATGGATGGTTCCTTCGTACAAACTTGTTCCAACCCCTTCTAAGCCTGCCCAAATCTAACTTGTTCTCCCTTCATCTCTCTGTCACCTTTTACAACCTCCACAAATGTCTTAGATCCCCTGTTCTTCCACTCTGTTGGTCCCTCCTTCGTAACACCATCCCTAGGAATATGATCTATCTTGTTCCTATACCCATCAGCGACTCTTCTCTTGTTCCAACCGAAAGACGCCACTTTAGCAACAATCGGCCATCCGTACACATGTATACCATTAGTCAGTCTAGCCACCTTAGTAGCTTCTTCCATTGTTTCAAACCTGATGAAAGCGAATAAACTTCTCCTAGTATTGTTCCTAGCTAACAGATACACATCCCAGACTCTTCTGAAAGGTTTGAAGATGCTCCACATACCACTTTGATCCATAACTGGATTGATGTTGTCAATGTGGACCGAGAAAAGCTTGCTTCTGAAATCCTCTCCACTTCCATACCCTTTCCAGCCAGAAAACTCAGAGCCTCTCTCTCTCTAAAAATCTCTCTCATGATACCCTATTGGGAAAAAAATAAAATAAATGATCAGATAAATTATCAGTTAAAGATTGTTGTCACCCTTAACATAATCATTTTTACTTGGTAAGAGTGTTCATTTAGTCTGACAATATTTTGGTATGTTATATATATATATATATATCAAAAAAAGAATATTTTAATAACTATCAAAAAAGAATATTTGTAGTACCCCTACAAATATTTGATTTGTTTTAAATCAAATTAGCGGTTAATAACCACGTTTTTTGTTGTTGTAAATTGTGTGATTTATTTCAAAATAAATATTGAATTGGAAGAGATTGAATAGCATTTTGTATTGATTGGAAGAAATTAATATTGATTACAATATTAATTTGAGATGCTACCGTTACAAATATTTGAAATGAGAGCTAATTGCTATACATAATGAGCATATGTTATTGGGTGAAATAATTAATTAGTTGAGTCAACCAATAATTTAAATTCAAAATTGAGAATTAAAGTTTTGTAATTGATGATAATTATAATGATTCAGTAATAAATCAACATAAACCACAAGATGGTTGCCTTGGTGGTGACAGGCATGGGGCTAACGTTAGTGGTTCGAATCCTACCTAGGTGAGGGCGAGTTTTGATTTACCCGCTTGCATCCTTGTGGGGAAAAACGAATAGGTGCCCGGACGAAGTCAGGGATCCTCGATAAAAATAATAACAAGGGAGGTAAATTCTCTAGCGGATTGTTTGGCGAAGAATGGTTCGGCTGGCAGGGGTGATAGATTGGAATGGGGTGTCACGTGATGTTTGTTTCCATTTATGTTTCCAGTTGTCAGTTTGTCTGTTTTCATTTTTTCCTTTTGTTGTTGCTTGTGTTATACTTCTAATGTTCTGCTTAGCTTCTCCTCTGTCCTGTTGGCGTGTTTTGGCTTAGTCTTCTGTCTAATGTTAAACAGGACAGTTTATGGTTGTATTTCGAGCTACTTGATGTTTTGATCCTTTTTGGATTTTCTTGGCTTTCTCCTGGAAGTTTTCTTTTAATAAAAACGCTGTTTCAAAAAAAAAAAATTCAACATAATTCAGAGCACAAAACAAAAGAGCTAATAAATCTTCAAAATTTTAATGGATAAAGTATCGTGTCATGCTATTGGGCATTTTGCCAATGTGATTGGACTCTCCAATTAAAGCCTCCATTACCAAGATTCAACACCCATGGCACGCGTGTATATATATACATATATTCTTTGTCCTTCCTTGGCTATCAAGTGTTGGTGCTCTCTCTCTCCTTTAGTGGGAGCAGTTATCCAAGCTGTGTTAGTATAGTTCAATTCTCAATTCTCGTAGGGTCCCGACAGTTGTTGTAATTTCAAAAAAAAAAAAAAAAGTATCATGTCACTTTTATATTTATTCATACAACTAATACAATAATTTTATCATTTACGTATCAGAATCTTCAATACGCATACATGATTATTGATGGTGCTTATTGATAATCATCACAATATCACTAATGATTCATATGGTCAACTCATCCGTCAGTGGGAGACGAGCTTGCATGATTTATCGGACTAGGACGAACCGGTGAACCTGAAAGATTTACAACTTTTTAAAAACTTTATAGGTATGAATACAACTTAAATTAACCAGGGCCAAGTCTAAATATGTGGGTGTGAGAGACTTATTATTAAGCAATCTTAACTTTTATCAATTTTTGAAAGAGTTTTAATACCAAATTGTAAATGAAAAATTATTAGGACCAATACTATTGTCTATTGTTGTTAGAGATAGAGGATGTAATGGTGATTCAGATAATACTTCACCGAATCAAGTTCTGCTATCTCAAGATATTTCTAATTCAGCTTTCATGAGTTATGCTACTATGTTAGCATTTCCAGCTAATGAGAATGGTCATTGTCAGATGATGAGCTGTACAGATTCTAGAAGAAATGTTTGTTAGCTTTGGCGGGAATTCTGTTAGAAACAGAATTCATCAGCTAACTAATTCTGCTCTCTCATTGGCTGATGATTCCGGAACATATAAATTGTCTCTCTCTCTTGTAATAGATTGTGTATGAAATTCCATTAATGATAAAAACATTTCCAGATAATTTTCTCTCCTATTGAAGCCTCTGTTCTTCAATGGAGTTTTCCTTCATATCTTACTTTTCTTACTTTTCTTTATGTTTATAGCTTACTTTTACATGGTATCAGAGCCTTGCAAGGACTAATCGTCCATGGCTCCCATCCTGAGTTCATTATCTGGTTCAGAAGAAGAAGTTCATCAAACCTCATCATCGTCAACAGAGACAATGGCCGGAGATTTCACTTCTCTTGCAAAGGCAATGCACTTCAATCTTCAGGTGAAACTTGATAACAACAATTGCATCTACTGGAAAGCACAGGTATTACCTGTGATTAGAGCTTTTGAATTAGAAGATTTTATTTCTGGTCTTAAATCTGCTCCACCAAAATATGTTGAAGTTCAAACAGCTGGTGAAAAACAATTAACTTTGAACAAAGCTTATGTTAATTGGAATAAGTCAGATCAGCTGCTTCTCAGTTGGCTGTTTTCATCGATCAATCAAAGTTTAATAGGTCAGGTTATCGATTGTAAGACTGCACAAGAAGTTTGGAGTACTCTTGATAGTCTATTTTCTCAACAATCAATGGCAAAAGTCCTTCAATTGAAACAACAGTTGCAAAATGTTAAGAAAGGAGCAGGAACTATAAATGATTTTGTGTTGAAAGTAAAAACTATTGGTGATAGCTTGAAAGTTGCTGGTCAAACAGTGAGTGACAATGATTTGATTCTGAGCATTCTTCATGGTGTTGGACCTGAATATGATTCGGTAGTGTCAGTGATCATCTCTCAAAGGAGTTCCATGACTTTTCAAGAGGCACAATACTTGTTACTCAATCATGAACAAAGAGTAGCAGAACAGAATACAGTGTCACAAGTGGATGTAACAACCGCTAGTGCACACTATGCTTCTGGAAATCAAAATGACAACAGGAGGTTTTAATGGTAACAATGGAAGCAGGTTTGGAGGAAATAGAGGCAGAGGTCGAGGAAGGAACAATGGTCGATGGAGTAATAACAACAGACCTCAGTGTCAACTATGTGGCAAACTTGGCCACATTGCTCCAAACTGTTATCATCGGTTCAACAGAGATTTTCAGAGCAATCACAACAACTTCTCACAGCAAAATCAGTCCAGTCACTATCAGAATCAGCTCCAAAACTCAGCAAATCATTCTTTTCTAGCACAAGTTTCTCATCAGGCGAACTATCACCAGAACACTGCTTACTATGCAACTCCTGAAACCGTGTGTGATCCTGCTTGGTATGCTGATACAGGTGCCACCAATCATGTCACATCTGATCTCTCAAACCTCTCTCTACAATCAGAATATCAAGGCTCAAATAGACTAGCTGTGGGCAATGGACAACAACTCCAAATCTCTCACATTGGTAATACACTCATACACTCAAATTCTGGAAAATTAGCTTTAAAAGACATACTATATGTGCCTGAAATTGCTAAAAACCTGTTGAGTGTGTCTAAATTTACTTTTGACAACAATGCCTATGCTGAATTCGTTCATGATTCTTGTGTCATCAAGGACAAGAATTCCAAGACAACTCTCCTTCAAGGCAAGCTTGAAAAAGGCTTGTACAAGCTAAACCTGAGAATCAACCAGCCTGGATTAGAGTCAAGACATGTGAAGCAAAATTGTTTTCTTAATTCTCTTTCTGTTGTTAATAATAGTGTCAAGAGTAAGTCTTGTACTGGTAATATGTTGAGCTCTCATTGTACATATGCTCTAGCATCAGGCACTGCTTGTAATAGAGATGTTTTGAATGAAAGTATGTGGCATCTTAAACTTGATCATCCAGCCCCACTAATTCTTCGAAAAGTATTGAATACTTTACATCTCAAGTACAATAACTCATTCTCAAACTTCTGTGATGCCTGTAAATTAAGAAAGCTTCATCAACTTCCTTTTCAGCCTTCCACTTACAAAGCCTCTAGTCCCTTGGAACTCATCTTCACTGATGTTTGGGGACCTTCTCCACTGCCTTCTTTAGATGGATATAGATACTATGTCATTTTTGTTGACTCTTTCTCTAGATTTAGTTGGCTTTACCCTCTGAAATTGAAGTCAGAAGTCCCTTCCGTTTTTCTACAATTCCAAAAACGTGTTGAGTTACAACTTGAAACAAAAATTAAGTGTCTTCAAGCTGACTTAGGGACTGAGTTTAAGCCTCTGCTACCTCACCTTCAGCAGAATGGTATTCATTTCAGAACCTCATGTGCCTATACTCATCAACAAAATGGTATCCCCGAGAGGAAACACCGTCATGTTGTTGAAACTGGTCTCACCCTACTTGCTCAAGCACATATGCCTCTCACATTTTGGCTTGAAGCTTTTCAAACCGCTACCCTGTTGATCAATAACCTTCCCACACCAGTTCTGCAACTTAAATCACCTTATGAGACCTTATTCCATAGAATGCCCAACTATAACTTCTTCAAAGTGTTTGGTTGTTCGGCTTTTCCCTATCTTAGACCTTACAACAAACAAAAACTTGATTTTCATTCCTCCAAATGCATATTCATTGGTTATAGTCTTAGTCAAAAAGGATATAAGTGTTTGCATCCTTCCGGTAGAATTTATGTCTCCAGAAATGTTATCTTTAATGAGTTTGAGTATCCTTTTCACAGTCTCTTCCCCACCTCACATTTTTCTCCACAAACTGTCACTCATCCTAGTCTTCCAACCTCGATTCTCTCTGCTGCATCACCAGCACACTATAATCATACACATTCCTCTAACAATATATCTCAGCTGTCATCTCAGAATTTAGCTGACCACGCAGTCTCTCAGTTGCCATCTCCAAGCTCAGCTGGTGTTCCTGCACCTCAGCTGCCATCTCAAGGCTTGGCTGACATTCCAGCTCAGCCATTTTACATTGATATCAGTTCTACCTCTTCCAATGCTCCATCACAACATCCTATGATCACAAGATCAAAGTCTGGAATCACTAAACCTCGGGTTTACTCTTCTATTTGTCAATCCATTTTAGACTTTTCAGAGGATGTTGTGCCAACATCTGTCAAGGAGGCTCTCGGTAAGCCTCAGTGGCGTGAGGCCATGGCTGAGGAGTATGCAGCTCTACTCAAAAACAATACCTGGTCTCTTGTGCCCTCTACCTCCTCCATGAATCTGGTTGGTTGTAAATGGGTCTACAGAACAAAATTCAGGCCTGATGGGACAGTCTTGAAGCATAAGGCACGATTAGTTGCCAAGGGATTTCATCAAACCCCTGGCATAAACTATGAAGAAACTTTCAGCCCAGTTGTAAAGGCCTCCACAATCAGAGTCATCGTCACTCTAGCTGTTACATATAATTGGGACATTCAACAAGTGGATGTCAATAATGCCTTTCTCAATGGTGAGCTCTTGGAGGAAGTTTTCATGACTCAACCTCCCGGTTTTGTCAGTCTTCATCAGCCTCAGCATGTTTGCAAGTTGAACAAGGCCTTGTATGGCCTTAAACAAGCTCCTAGAGCTTGGTTTCTCAAGCTGAAAACAGCTCTTCTTGGATGGGGTTTCATCTCCTCTCATGCTGATGTCTCGTTGTTTATCAAGAGATTGGGCTCCAAGGTTCTATACCTTCTGGTATATGTCGATGACATTCTCTTGACTGGAAATGATCCATCTTTGATTCATTCCACCATCAAGTCTCTCAATGATACATTTGCTCTCAAATCTCTTGGATCAATCAGCTACTTTCTCGGTTTTGAGGCAACTAGGACAGCTGCTGGTCTTTTTCTCACACAAACAAAGTACATAGTTGATCTCTTGAAGAAGACCAACATGTCCAACAGCAAGCCATGTTCTACTCCTTTATCGGCTAGTGTCAAATTGAGAAGGGAAGGAAAGCCATTTTCTGATGTTTTTCTCTATCGTAGCACAGTTGGGGCACTACAGTACCTCACCTACACCAGACCTGATATTGCCTTTTGTGTTAACAAGCTCAGTCAGTATTTAGCTTCCCCAACCGATGATCATTGGCAGTGTTGTAAGCGCTTACTTCGTTACTTGAAAGGTACTGCTGGTTTAGCCTCTGTTTCAAGCCAGCTTCTTCCCTCTCTGTTGAAGCTTATAGTGACGCTGATTGGGCTTCATGCCTTGATGACCGGAGGAGTACAAATGGTTGTTGTGTATTTCTGGGAGATAACTTAATATTCTGGGGTTCTAAAAAGAAAAATGTTGTCGCTCGATCGAGTTGTGAAGCTGAGTATCGTGCCCTCTCCAATGCTGCAACTGAGGTTATGTGGCTCATCTCTCTGTTCACAGAGCTTGGCATTCGTTTTCAGCATTGTCCAATCTTGTGGTGTGATAATCAGGGGGCAGGTTCTCTTGCTCAAAATCCTGTCTTCCACGAAAGAACTAAACATATTGAGTTAGATGTTCACTTTCTCAGAGAGAAAATTGCAGCTGGTATCTTCAAGGTTCAATATGTCCCTACAAAATATCTCCGTGCTGATATTCTCACCAAGGGTCTTCCTTCAACTCGTTTTGAGTTTCTTCGATCCAAGCTGCACTTAGAGATTTCTCCCTCGTTTCGCTTGAGGGGGGATGTTAGAGATAGAGGATGTAATGGTGATTCAGATAATACTTCACCGAATCAAGTTCTGCTATCTCAAGATATTTCTAATTCAGCTTTCATGAGTTATGCTACTATGTTAGCATTTCCAGCTAATGAGAATGGTCATTGTCAGATGATGAGCTGTACAGATTCTAGAAGAAATGTTTGTTAGCTTTGGCGGGAATTCTGTTAGAAACAGAATTCATCAGCTAACTAATTCTGCTCTCTCATTGGCTGATGATTCCGGATTTTCAGGAATCTTATCAACATATAAATTGTCTCTCTCTCTTGTAATAGATTGTGTATGAAATTCCATTAATGATAAAAACATTTCCAGATAATTTTCTCTCCTATTGAAGCCTCTGTTCTTCAATGGAGTTTTCCTTCATATCTTACTTTTCTTACTTTTCTTTATGTTTATAGCTTACTTTTACAATTGTCCATACATTTAACAATACGAGTTTTTATCATTTAGTGAATGGTTATTTGTTAACATTAATCATCACTGAAAAAACATAACTATGCAGATTTTTGTCTTTTAATATGTTAACAATCATATTAGAAAAACCAAACTAATGCATTTTATTAAGGATGAGTTGATTGCATCACATGGTTTAGATATGGGTCTTGGCGGAATTAAAGTAAGAATGTCCTGATTGTACGTTCAACAATTGACATCCGCAGAGATATCCTCTGAAATATCAACAATAAGGCGTTGTATATATTTCCATTTTCGCAATGATCAGCATTCAAATTATATCTGAAATCTTAAGAAAATGGTGGATAATCTCTCATTAATTGCATTTTGTACTCTCTTTTAACAATAATTTTACTTGGAGTTAATCAACAGCCTCTCTCAAAGTTGGGTTAATTATAAATTTAGTTTATATATGAAAAAAAAAATAAAGAGAAAAATAAGTAAACAAATGAAAAGGACACTTGCGAGGTTAGAAAAAGAACAAACACCAAGAGAATCGTCAAAGCAATTAAGCAATTCCTGGAACTGGAAGGCTTTATTTATTTATTTATTTTTATTTTATTTTTATTTAAAGTTTTCTACATGGGCCTTAACATGCCTAGAATACAGGGTATATATAGAAGAAATTCAAGACCTATTTGGCTATTTCCATCACTTTAGTGATCACTACCATCAGTCTAGTTTTTCCACGTTCTCTTGTCGTGAATTTAATTTCTAAATTTCATCACTTTAGGTGGGAGACTCATATCCTATGCTGGGAGTGTATTCTAGGTTGTGTTGGTATCTCATTTCTGACTTGTCTACTTTTTCAAAGTCCTCTTATATGCATATTCTTAAAATTCTAAGTTCAACTTCCATCACTATCAATTTAACTTCCTTGCGCATTCCTGAAAATTTAAGTCTTATTTCCACGTAACGTTCCCATTTGGCACACAGGTCGATCTCGTTAGTGACTTGACCAAGTCCTCTTGTATGCATATTCTTAAAATTCAAAGTTCAACTTCCGTCACTATCAGTTTAACTTCCTTGCACATTCTTGAAAATTTAAGTCTTACTTCCACCTATTGTCCCTGTTTGGCACACAGGATTGACTCCTTAGGATAAGATACTCTTTTGTCCTGTCCGGCTAACTTGGTTTGGACGTTTGGTGCAGTCAGAAATGACATAGTTAATAATCCCAAGTATGAATTCGAAGACGGACCTTGGGAGAGTTAATTTCAAGACAAATTTTGTGTTTTTTGCAACTCTCTTTTTAATTGTTTATATTATGACATTAGAATCAAGTCTATAGTCTATAAATAACAGGAGTTAACGCGTTAGACGAACACAATACTAAAATGTAAGAACATCAAATTGAAATTTTAGTTTTTTTGGTTTACTCTCTTTATTTTCCTGTATTCCATGTTTATTAAAATGTGTAAATCATTTTAATTACATTGAAATTTTAGAATGGATTAAAATATAAAAATTAGTAATGTATAATTAAAGAGTAATGCTATACATTATATATATATATATATATATATTACGGTATATATCTATCCACCTACCATATATCTAGACCATGTATTTTTTATTTTATTTTTGAAGCTTTATTCTATTAGTAGGATTCAAGCCGCTAATTTGGGAGTCATTTACTCAAGTCTCAAGCTCGTCCATCTACCAGCTGAGCTACGCCCATGTGGACAGTAATGCTATACATTATTAATTAATTAATTTTATGGATAAAAATTGTCTTATTCTATCTAAGTTTAGTACATTATTAGTAATTAGTATTATTTTTATCATATAATTATTTTCATTAGAAGATACCAACGAAACGATTAAAAAAAAAAAAAAAAGTCGAATCCATGACAAGAATTACTCCAAAGGAACGATTTTATTAATAATCCTAAGTATTAATTCGATGAGGGACCTTGGGAGAGTTAATTTCAAGACAAATTTTGAAAATGAAACCATTTTTCAACACTGTTTGGCCCCAAAAGAAGACATGAGAATTGTTGTATCTAATACCTGTTAGAAAGATAAACTTAAACTCTGATGTTTCCTGTTTTTTAGTAGTAGTCTATTTGTGTATATACCCTTTCCTATTGTAACTCCTACCTTATAGCAAGATACTTAGTTTAGTAGTTTACGGTTTCCTACTTGTAATAGAATACAAACTCTTGATGTACATATACTGGTTCTGAGATCAATAACAATTATCAATCAGAATATATTTTTCTCTCATCTTTTCATGGTATCAGAGCTAGGTTAACATCCTAACTCAAAACACCGCTACACCTTAAGTTCTCGTGTAGCTTCTCCTTATTCCTTTCACTATTATGGCCAACGATCAAGAAACTCCTTCCGCCTCTAGCACATCCAAATCAGCAGAAATTGCAGCCTCTAACACAACAAAAACAGCAGAATTTACAGATGTCTTGAAAGTAGACATGTCCAATCCCTATTTCACTCATCATTCAGATCATCCAGGTTTGGTCTTGATTTCCAAACCTCTCACTGGAGACAACTATTCTACTTGGAAACAGGCCATGACTCTGGCTCTGAATTGAGCCGGTGCAAATCTGTCGTGGTCGGCGTCGTTTTTTCTATGATATGTGTTGGGAGAACAGGGAAGACTGTTTCGATCTGATCCAACAGTGTTGGAGAGGACCTGACAGTAGGTGTAGTGTGGATAAATTGAATGGGTGCTTATCTAGGTGTGCGGTGAACCTTCGGCAGTGGAACTGGAAGAATAAACAAAATTTGAGGGCTGATATTATGCGAAAAAAGACTGAACTTGCTTTGGTATATGGTTCGGGGGACGGTGTGGATTGGGAGAAATATACGGGTATTGAGGCTGAGCTAGATAGTTTGCTTAGAGTTGAGGAGGTGTATTGGCAGCAAAGGTCTCGAGTTTCTTGGCTTAAGGAGGGTGATTTGAACACGAAATTTTTTCATGCGAAAGCCACGTCGAGGAAGAGGAGAAATCATTTGCATGGGTTATTTGATGATGAGGTGGGTGGGGTTTGGAAGACTCGGGAGGATGATATGGAACGGATTGTACAAAATTATTTCTCTTCTCTCTTCACTACGTCTAGACCTCCTCCAGCTGCCGTTAATGAGGTTTTGGACTCAGTGCAGGTGGCGTTACAGCCTGATCAGTTGGCCTACTTGGAGTTGGCTTTCACTGCTGAGGAGATTCGGTGTGCTCTCTTTCAGATGAACCCTTCCAAAGCGCCAGGGGTGGATGGGTTTCCGGCTGGATTCTTTCAGAAATTCTGGGGTGTGGTTGTTCAGGATGTCACGAGGGTGTGCCTTGATATTCTGAATGGTAGGGTTTCGGTCCGGAATATTAATAGGACAGTCATATGTTTGATCCCGAAGGTTCGTAAGGTGGAGTATATGAAGGATATTAGGCCCATTAGTTTATGTAATGTGGTTTACAAATGTGTGTCTAAAGCAATAGCAAACCGTCTTCGAAAAGTGATTGGGGGGGGTGATCTCTGAAACTCAAAGTGCGTTTGTTCCTGGGAGGTCTATTACGGATAATGCGATGGTTGGCTTTGAATGTATGCATGCCCTCCGATGTAAAGTGAATGGAAAGAAAAGGGGTTTCATGTCAATTAAGCTTGACATGTCAAAAGCTTATGATAGAGTGGAATGGTGTTTCGTGGAGGGTGTGTTGAGGCGTGTGGGTTTTTCAGAGAAATGGGTTAAGCTTGTTATGGACTGTGTCTCGTCGGTTAGCTACTCCTTTTGCCTTAATGGTAAAATTTGTGGGAATATTGTCCCTTCCCGGGGATTGCGGCAGGGGGACCTGATCTCCCCTTACCTTTTTCTCCTTTGCGCTGAAGGTCTCTCTAGTTTGATTCATAACTCAGAGCGACGCGGTCTGTTCCATGGTTTTCGATGTAGTAGAGGAGGTCCGAAAATTACTCATCTTTTTTTCGCCGATGATAGCCTCCTTTTCACTCGGGCCTCTAAGGCGGAATGCCTTCATATTAAGAAGTTGTTAGATGTGTATTCCGTGGCTTCGGGTCAGTGTGTTAATTTCAGTAAATCTGCTGTTTGCTTTAGTAAAAGGATTTCTCAGGAGTTTAGGAGAGATCTAGCTGCAGTGTTGGGTATGTCCTTAGTAGAGGTTCATCATAAGTATCTAGGTTTTCCATGTGTGATTGGCAGAAATAAGAGAGCGTGTTTTGACGATATTAAGAATCGGGTTTGGAAAAAGCTGCAAAGCTGGAGTAATCGGTTCTTTTCTGGTGGGGGGAAAGAGGTTTTGATTAAGGCAGTGGTGCAGGCAATTCCGGTGTATTCCATGAATCTGTTTCGTCTTCTTGTTTCGCTTGTTAAAGAGCTTCATCGGTTGTGTGCTCGTTTTTGGTGGGGAGGTGGTACTTCTAAGCGCAAGCTCCACTGGTGTTCGTGGGAGGTTTTGTGTAAAGCTAAGGCGGAGGGGGGGTTAGGTTTCTGTGACTTGATCTCTTTTAATCAGGCTTTACTGGCAAAGCAATATTGGAGAATCCTTAGGTCTCCGGATTCCTTAATTGCTAGGATTCTTAAGGCTAGTTATTTTCCTGATAGCTCTCTCCTGAAAGTTGAGAAAGCTAATTCTAGCTCTTTTCTTTGGAAGAGTCTAGTTTGGGGGGGTGAGCTGATTGCTAAAGGTTATCGTTGGAGGGTTGGGAATGGGGCGGATATCTTGATTTATTCAGATAGATGGATTCCCCGCGAATCTACTTTTAAAGTGATCTCCTCTCCTTCGTTGGGTGCCATGGCTACAGTAGATGAGCTGAAATGTTGGGATGGTTCCTGGAACAAGGTGTTGATTTTAGAGTGCTTCAATCGGTTGGATGCTGATATGATTCTGGGCATCCCGACTGGGAGTGTTCCGGCTGCCGATAGAATTCTATGGCATTATGAGGCTTCGGGTGAATTTTCGGTGAAGAGTGGGTATCGTTTGGCGAGATCTTCTCATTCGAATCCTGGTGTTTCGGGTCTAAATGGGTCTTTTTCCTGGTGGAAATGGTTTTGGAAGATTAAATTGCCTCCTAAGGTGAAGGTTTTTATTTGGAAAGCTTGTCATGATTGGCTCCCAACAAGAGTTAATCTTGCTTCTCATGGTATGAAATTGAATTTGTGCTGCCCGTGGTGTAAGAAAAGGGATAAGTCGACGCTCCATGCTCTGTGGTGGTGTCCTTCCCTGAGAGAGGTTCGGAGTAGTGTGGGCGTGGATGCTTCAGATAAGAGTATGGTAGGCTGTTCTTTCCTTAATCTCTGCTTATTTTATAGAGATCTGAGTGGGGTGGATTTTGAGTTACTTTGCATTATTTGGTGGAGGATATGGTTTAGGCGGAACCAAATGGTTTTCTCGGACTTAATGCTGCCGGTGGATGGCATTGTTAACTGGGCTGTTCTCTTTTTATCTGATTTTCGGGGTGCTAAGGGAGGTAAAGGGAGTGAGAGGGCTGTCTTGGTGAAGGAGATTCGTTGGGTGCCTCCTGCTGCTGGCGTTGTGAAAATAAATTCTGATGCAGCTCTTGACAGTGATCGGCTGGTTTCAGGTATTGGAGTGGTTATCCGTGACTGGAAAGGGGTGGTTTTAGCTTGTTGCTGCCAAAGGTTTGAGGTCTACTACCAGCCTCACATTGCTGAAGCTATGGCTGTTCTTGTCGGTATGAGAATGGCTGTGGATATGGGGTTTCATCAGGTTATGGTGGAATCTGATGCTCTTACGGTTGTTAATTTGATTTCTACTGGTCTGGTGCCTTCTTCTGATGTTGGGATCGTTATTCAGGATATTTTGTCTCTAATTTCCTCTAGTTTTATGTCTTTTGATTTTGTTCCTAGAATTGCTAATAAGGTGGCTCATGGTTTGGCCAAGTTGGCTCTCAGATTTGAGGGTAAGGCTGTTTGGGTTGGGGATTATCTGCTTGAGGTGGAGAGTCTGGTGCTGGGTGACTGCCCAGTTTCGATGTAATTCTGGTTTTTTAATGATATTTCCTTTTCAAAAAAAAAAAAAAAAAAATTCTCAATTTTGAATTTAAATTATTGGTTGACTTAGCCAATTAATTATTTCACCCAATAACAAATGCTCATTATGTACAGCAATTAGCTCGATCTCATTTCAAATATTTGTAACGGTGTCATCTCAAATTAATATTATAATCAATATTAATTTCTTCCAATCAATACAAAATGCTATTCAATCTCTTCCAATCCAATATTTATTTTGAAATAAATCACACAACTTACAACAAAACAAAACGTGGTCATTAACAGCTAATTTGATTTAAAACAAATTAAATATTTGTAGGGGGTACTATTTCTGTATTTTTTTTTTTTTTTTCATTTTGAATTTTTTAGGAATATGCATGGAAGTTAATTATATTGACGGTGATCTCCCCCGCGCCACCCCCTCACCCCCCCCCCCCCCCCCCCCCCCCCCGCCACAATTTTTTTGTTTTGTTTTTGTATAATGACTGAGCACACCAATATGGCTACTTGCCTCCCCCACAATTTTTTTGTTTTGTTTTTGTATAATGACTGAGCACACCAATATGGCTACTTGCAATCATATGAGGCAGATGAGTATAGTACAATGATAAATAAATTTCATTCTCACGAGGAGGTGTAAATCGTCAACTATTCATAGTTTAATTGAATTGGAAAACGATTTGGGGTGTGTGTTGTGTGTGCATTATAAGTAAATATTACTATAAAAATATAAATTATATACAGGATATATGATTACACTATGTAGATGACTCTGTTGGAAAATTTTGTGATAAACTCTTAATTTGAGAAGACAAATTGAGTATGATTAATTCCATAAAAATGGAAAATTAAAGTGTATTCGAATTCTCTTCCGTGAGAGCTTCGAAATGATATACTCAAACTCACAAAATGGTTAATGGGTGAATGAGAAATTGAGTCTCAAGGTGAGCCCAAAATGTGGTGAACAATGGCTCATCCCACATTGGCTAGGGAAGAAACTTATGTGTAGTATATAAGTAAATGTGTGATAGAAGCTATCAACATGTGTGTGGCATAGAGGCTCTCTCTCACGCGCGCAAATCATGGACCTCGAACCTTCGAATACACGACTAGTGTGTGGGCGCATCCTGTGTACACGAATGCGGCTCCGATTGGACCGTGAGAGTCCAGTTGACTTTTTGCCACTTCCCTAAGTCAACGTTTTTGTGTAAATAATAAGGAAAGCTTTTATTGTTTGGATTCTGATATTCTTGCTTGATCACCAAGAATATAGAATCGGGTTTTTAATTATTATTTAATTAAATAATTTTCCTTATTAAATCAGAAACGTATACACGAAGCTTCGGTTTGGCTTATGAACCAAGAACCAAGAATCAAGAATCGTATACAAGAAGCTTCAGTTTTGCTTATTCACTAAGAACCGGAATCGTATCCAAGAAGCTTATTCACCAAGCACCAAGTGTAGTGTTAAAGAAGATTCTTGGTCACCAAGAAATTGTTAAGGAATTTCCGAAATTGTCCCTACACTATAATAATTCGGTTTGCCTATATATAATACCCATGTGTTCTTTTCACATGACAAGAATTTTCGGAAATACATATTTACCATAACCGAATTCTACTATATTCTCCTCTCTGTTCTTGGTAAGTTTGAGCTCGGTTTGAGTTCGCTAAGAGTGGCTTGTGCTTCGCACCTCCACTGTAATACCGTTGTATCCTGGGAGATGATCGCTATACACATACGGTGTAATACACGGCGAAATCGTCTTAAGGACACCGTGTGAAACACGGGCCTCAGTTTTCCCTAACCGATTTTCTAACGTGTTGGTTTGTGTAATTTTGCTTTCTGTTTATACAGATCCTGACCAGATTGTTGATTTACAAAGAATAACAGACTCCACCATAACAATCACACAAAATCATACAAACATGCTTATCAATGTTGAAAGTCGTGCTCACTTAATCCTCGCAAATATTCTCTATTGAGCAACAAAGGCTATACCCATATGCACTAATAGACCTATCTCTTGATGACTACTCGAACTTACACACAAGTTCATTAAGAACAATGAGACACATTTAGCGACTATACATGCAAAGCCTCGCGTATTTCTACATTACTCTAAATGCAATGGACATTTAATCGAGCACGTAGTGTGCGTCACCTCTCTGTCCATAACACAACAACTAAAGTTCATTCAAGTGGTGGTTAATCACTCAAAAGCATTAAGAACTTAAATATCCACTCAATCATCAACAATCATATTTAATAAAAGAGGCAACAATGTTAGGTTTATATCAAATCCCTAATGAATGAAAGTACACATTAAAGAAGAGACAAGAAATACAAAGAAAAAAAATACAAAAGTGAAAGAAAGAAGAACCCATCCGCTACCGAGATTCGAACACCTGGTTTTCTCGGTTGTCAATCAGATGTCTTGACCACTAGGTGATCACAACGAGTCTCCAATCTCCTTGAATGCCCAACTCCCTCATAGATGAGAAAGCTCTCGCATTTTCTCTCTAATCTCCCTAACATGGATGGCTCAAAGAGGAAATAAGTTCACCAAACAACTATACACAACAAGTTGATTGTTTAATATTAACTACATTCAATTCAAGTAAAGGGTCCATTATCTTGATTAAGGAAATTACCAAAAACAATTCTTCACTCTACCAAAGCCATGGGAAGAGCAATTGTGTCTTAAACCAAAGACCTACTAAGCACAAGAATATAGAACCAAAGCTTAATCTAGCATGTCAATGCATCAACCAAACCTTTTCCATTCTTTAGAGCTAATTAGTCAAGAAACCAGAGCAAGAAGATGTTGCCACTTTCCCTTTAAAGGGTGAAGAAGTAGAAATGGAGGAGACAGAAGAAAAAGGGAAGGAAGAGGATGATGTCCCTTTCGAGGAATCGATCCCATACAAAGAACTCAAGCCTTATGTCCCTCCTATTACTTTTCCGAGCCGCCTACAGAAAAGCAAGTATAATAAGTGGTTTTCTGAACTCATTTCACCACACCTTATAGTGAACATTTACTTGCCTTTACTTATTGTGTGTAGGAACATACCGGCGCGTGAAATTTTTTTACAAGACCTAATCACATACAAGCGCAAATTTGAGACATTAGAGTTTGGTTGAGTCATCCTTGCACCCGTCTTGCCGAGACGTTAAATTAAACGCTTGATGAGAGGTAACCCACCTAGTTACTTTCTTTTTAGTTTTCTAGTTTTTTTGTGTGTTGAGTTCATACATGCCATGTTTTTTTTTTTTTTATTCGTTGTCCATGCTTTTAATGTCATACAAACATTGAGGACAATATTTAGATTAGGTTTGGGGGTGTGAATTCGTGTTTGTTTGATTTGTTCCATTCTTTGTCAAATCTGCAAAAAAAGTGATCTATTTTGAATTTTTTTTGAGTTAAACAATTTGTTAAAACTGAATTGATTGGTGAGGAAATAAATTTTTCCGTCCATGCTATCTTCTCTGTTTTTTCGATACGAATCCAACGGTATAAAGAATGTAAATTCTGGATGGTGGTTTAAAAGTTATAAATGTTTCTTTGACCAAAGGTCATGGGCAATGCCCTGTTGTTGCAAAATGGTGCGTGCAATATTTTCGTCGTCTGTTTTCTCACTCTTCCAATGCGAATTTTGAAATATTTTTTAAATGAAAGTGTGTGTTTGCATGTATAATATCTTGTGTTAAAATTTGGTTAATTTTTGTTGAGTCATTTGAGAGATATACATTAAAGAACAAACATGGGTCAATTTCAAAAGTCACCAGTTTTTGAATTTTTGTCCTCCATGTTGAGATGCTTCTTTTGTGTGCTTTAAGAGTCGTAATATATACTTTTGAGGAGTGCTAGATGCACTCTCTCAACCCACTCTCTCAACACACTCTCTGTTCATATAATGACACATGTACAGCATTAACTTTTTCACATTAAATTTGTGGCATTTATAAATGACCTTATTTTTCATTTTATTTACGATACAAACCAATAACTTATTTCCTAGATTACCCCTCTCCTTTAACTTTAACATTGCCATATTTTTAAGACTCTTCAACTTTTTTTTATTTCTTGAGTGTACGGTACCAAATTGAATTACTCTAATATTTCTTTTCACCAAATTTTCATTACCAAACACTAGCTAATTTGATGGTTATTGTATAAAATAAATAAATAGTAAAATAAATTATAGTTAACTTTAAAAATATATTATAAAAAATTCATATAAACCGAAATTCATTATTTTAATTTTTAACATCTATGAAGAAGAACGTGAAACTCATTTACCCTTATTAGGTATGCTCTAATTGTATATGTGTCTGAGCCAAAATCTTTACCTTTCAAGATTTAGCTAATGAAAGATTTTTTTTTTTTCTCTCTATGTGATTAAAAAAAGAAAAAGAAAAAAAGAACCTGGTTAGAACAAACTAAAGCAAATCAATTTTAAATTAAAAGATAAAAAATATGTAAATAGCAGATTTTTTCTTTATTTATAATTTATAATTTAGATATAAACATTAAGTTTTACTGATCTTATCTTATGAATTTTTTATAATATATTTTAAAATTATTTAACTCTAATTTGTTTTACTATTTATTTATTTTGTACAACATCCATCAAGTTAGACAGTGATGTAAAAAAAATGTTTAAGTAAGTTTGGTAAAAAAGAAATAGATATATGAGCAATACATATATTTAAAATAAAATAAAATAAAAAATTGATATTAAATGACAATATGTTAGAGTTAAAGAAGAAGGGCAATTTAGGATATAAGTTGTTGGTTTGCTTTGTAAATAAAATGAAAAAGGAGACTATTTATTAAAAGCTACAAATTTAATGTGAAGAAATTAATGATGTCCACATGTCAGCATATGAACAGAGAGTGTGTTGAGAGAGTAGATTGAGAGAGTGTATCTAGCACTCCTCTATACTTTTTTCACTGAGCTTAAACTAACTTCTTGCCACTTAGAGTAGAGCATTGCATTTTCCAAAATTTATGACATGCTCTTGATATGATAGTGGATATGTTGCTTAGTTGGATTGCCACGATTAATAGTAGAGACTACCCTTATGAGTTCACTAAGCCAAAAAGCATACATAAATGACATGATATGAGGGATTATTTGTTTCCACTCTTTAAACACTCAGTAGGTTCTTAGCATTAGATTCGATCTCTATAGGTTGCACACTGAGCATTAAAGAACAATTCTCATAAAAAAGATATCACATGTGGACTTTGTTCTTGATTTGGTTGAACCATTAGAAGTGATATAGGCAATGTGTACTTGAACTCACTTAAAAGGCCTTAAATATTTTCTACCTTATATGTGTGCTTCATAGCCCTGTTTGAAGCCAAACACAATGAGCCTTTCTTTTTCATCACCCATATTAATTTAACCCCAATAAACCATAACTTAGCATACCTTATAACTTGGGATCATATAGAGGAAGTGATGAAGATGGTTGAAGGGAGTTCGAAATAGCTGACTTGTGATGTGCATGTGCTAAGGAAAAAGCAAGAAGACAAACACCAAAGTGGTGTCAAGAAGAAATGTATTGAAAAGTTGTTATATTAATAAAATAAAATAAAAAAGAAAAGAAAGAGATAAATGAATGAGATGATGAATCAAGTAAAAGAGAAAAGGAATAGAGCGTTACAATGAAGTGATGAGAAATCAAAATCAACTCAAGATGGAGGATGAACGAAAATTGTTCAAGAAGCCTGGATGCAAGTGGAATGAAGAATTCGAAGAAATTCAGCCAAGTATGAAGTTTGCCAAAGAATTTCTCAATATGATCCTAGGTTTGTTTGCTATCTTTTTCCCATTCTTTCTTAGCCTTCACCTAATGGCCCCGTTACAACAACAACAACAAAAAAAAAAAAAAAAAAAAAAAAAAAAAAAAAACCTAATTGATCTTTGGAGATGCTAGCTTAAGAGTAAGGTAAACATGTGCTCTATCTTATTCTTAATTTTTGATTCTTTCATGAGATCTTTTTCATACAAATCAAGCGTTCTTTCAATGATATATTCATATGCGATTATAATTTGAAATTTCTTGTACATAACTTCTTTCGCATATGCTTGATGAGTGTATTTTCCTAGGTTCTATGCGAGATATTAGCTATATCTTGAGAGAATTAAAGTCGAGGCGAATTATATCTATGGCGTTAGACGATGTGTTTTTAAAGCTAGAATGTTCGGAGCTTGGGCTTTTCATTTAAATTGAGTAGTGCATTCAGTTTTGTGACTTAACTTTAGTCTTTACTTATTGGCTTTAGCATGCATTGGCTTGAATGGTACATGTGAGTTTGCATTTTGATTAATTGACGTTTCATTGTGGGTAGCATAGCTGTAAACCCTCAGGAGACAACACTCCTTCTACTAGGGACACCTAAAGGTTTAAAGGCTTGTAGCATACGCTCAATGCTATCGTGTTCCCTACGAAAGTGGCCTAGCTTAGATTTATTTTTTGATTTTAGATATTTAGTTTTTGTTTTAAGTTTTGTTTTGCTCAAGGACTAGCAAAAGATAGGTTTTGGGGTATTTGATCGGTCCATTTCTATACATGTTTTAGGCCCAATTTCCAATTATCTATGCTTTGTTCTCGAGTGGATTATGTGGTTTAATGTGTTTGTTGAGCATGTGTAGGTCATGTTAAGGGATACAATCCCTTAAATCATATAGTTTGTTGGGCTAAATCAAATTCATGATACAGCTGATTGTTTTCCTTTATTGTTAAAGGATACAATCACTTAAATCATGCAGTTGGTCAGAGGTCAACTCCTGCATTACTGCCTCAATCACAATAATGAAACATCTGATTGTTTTCCTAGTATAGTTCCTATGATTATGTAAATTGATATGCAAATATCATTCTCCAGACTTGTATATATTTCCAAGATATTGCAATGAGATGCTCAGCGCTTCCATTCTATTTTTCTCAAAACTCTTCATGGTATCAGAGCTTATACCCGCAAGCCAGAAAATCATAAGTTCAAGTTCATCTTCTTCTCTTCCTCTTCCAAGTGAAGAATCTGAACTTAACATCCAAACCTTTCACCAATGCTCTAGTTTGATTTCTGTCAAACCAAGTACCACCAATTTCCTCTTATGACACTCCTAAATCATTCCGTTAGTTCGAAGTCTTGGAGTCTATCACCATCTGTTGATGACAAGAAACCAGACGAAGAGCTCGAGGATGCAAAGGGAAACAAAATCCCAAATCCACTTTATAAAATATGGATGACAAATGATGGGCTACTAATGTCTTGGCTAAGAGGATCGATTAAGAAAGAAGCCGAAACAACCTACGAAATTTGGGCTTCATTGGAACAGCAACTTCTTCCGATTACTGTAGCAAAAGAAGGTAATCTGAAAAGTATGATGATGGGTATCAAAGAGGGTACTCGCTCTCTTGAAGAATATTTGAAAGAATTTAAATTCATATGCGACATTCTTGTGGCATCTGTAATCTTGCGACAATCTTAAAGCACATCCCTAGATATATCCACACCTGCCAATCTACACGCCTCTGTAATCAGACATGGAAAAGGAAGAATATCTTACTCTGATTCATTTCTCCCAACCCTCTAAATCTCCATCTTCACTATAACTCCCACATCAACGGGCTGCCTCTCCATGATACAATGCAAGATCCGGGCTACCTCAAATGGAACTGTAGACTTGTGGGAGACCAGTCTGAGTGATGAATTGAGGAAAATGTGTCAAAAGGCGGGCTCAATCCTCAAGTTGGACTACTTGAGAGGGTATCTCTTTTCCATCCAGATAGTCATAAGGGTGATAGTCAAAGTGTTCGCGAAAACTATTGAATTCTTCATATATAAAGGGTTTGTGGTAATCCCCTCTACCATCCGTTCTCGCAACTCCTCAAAATTCAACAACATGGTCCCAAAATATATGTTAATGTCTGCTGCGTTCAAGTGAACGGGAACCCCTCTAACCAAAGTAGGACCACCCCTCGTTTACTCCCCGGGATTCATTCCCGCATAAAACTCCCTCACGAGTCTCTCACTATTATACGGAGGAGTAGCTGTTAATCCTCCCTATCTCATATCATTCACTGTTACTGGGACCGAGGTATCTACCAAACTATCCAAATCGATTCCCCTCTCAGGCCAAATCTTCTTTTCACTGAACGTTTCCATTTGGTCCTAGAAATTCCTATTTAAAGTACACTCTGGAACCAATTTCTTCTTAGGTGTGGGGGCTTTACTACCCTTTCCTCCCTTGCTAGGCAATTTCATCTTTGGTGCCATTCCGTCACAAAACTTGGATACAGAAAATCACACAAAAATCCGGCAGCACAACGGCGTTTCAACAACAATCCCACACTCTCCGAATGCTCCACAATCAATCACAATCACATGTTCCACACTCCAATATGCACAATACCACCACAAAATCCAATCCTATGCACTATTCACTTCTATTCAAACTCAAAACCACCCTTATTGTATCTAGATGCAATGTAGGACGAATTTGAATGGAAAAATTGAAGAACTAGAGTGATTGCTTACCAATTTCGACGATTCGTGCGTGCCACGGCTTGAGAAGTTGAGAGAATTTGAGAGAAATTGATTTTGTTGTTGTGTGGCGTTCTAATTTCTTGCGATCACTTATATGTTGAACGTCCTATGTCACCATTTGCACTCTTTGTCGCCATGGCGACCATGAAGGATTCTTTTGTTTTGCATGTGGTCGCCATTTGTATCTCTCTGTCGCCATAGCGACCTCATGGCGACCTGATCAAGCCTGCCTTGTCGCCATTTGTGTTATTATGTCACCATGGCGACCTTGTAAATGGCGACCATGAATTTCCTCTTTAGGTGAGGGTCGCCATTTACAAGGTCGCTATTTGTCTATGGCGACCAAACAGCGACAATCACTTACTGGCCATACTTAGTGCATTTTGAATCAGATCCTGCAATGTATCACCAAATACTTATAAACGTAAACCAAAAATACTAAAATTTCAATTTGATATTTTTGGTATTTTGTCCGTCTAACGCGTAAACTCTTGTTATTTTTGTAGACTATAGTCTTCATTTCCCTCTCTATTGTCAACAAGAGGAGGTCTTATAGTCTTATTTTCCCTCCTTGCATTTAATAGGTATTAGGTACAACACTTCTCATCTCTTCTTTCGGGCCCAAACAGTGTTGAAAAACGGTTTCTTCAAATTTTGTCTTGAAATTAACTCTCCCAAGGTCCCTCATCGAATTAATACTTAGGATTATTAACAAAATCGTTCCTCTAGAGTAATTCTTGTCGTGGATTCGACTTTGTTTATCGTTTTGTTGGTATCTTCTCATGAAAAAAATTATATGATAAAAATAATACTAATTACTAACAATTTACTAAACTTAGATAAAATAAGACAATTTTTATCCATGAAATTAATTAATTAATAATGTATAACATTACTCTTTAATTATATATTACTAATTTTTATATTTTAATCAATTCTAAAATTTCAATGTAATTAAAATGATTTAAACAATTTAATAAACATGGAATACCGGAAAATAAAGAGAGAGTAAACCCAACATGCTAAAATTTCAATTTGATGTTCTTACATTTTAGTATTTTGTCCGTTTAATGTGTCGTAAACTCCTGTTATTTATAGACTATAAACCTAGTCT
This sequence comes from Acer campestre, assembly GCA_954870605.1. NCBI lineage: Eukaryota > Viridiplantae > Streptophyta > Magnoliopsida > Sapindales > Sapindaceae > Acer > Acer campestre. The sequence goes on along the minus strand of OX940807.1, from coordinate 26,527,191 downwards.
TATAAAAAAGAGAGGTGCAGAAAACACAAAATTTGTCTTGAAATTAACTCTCTCAAGGTCCGTCTTCGAATCCATACTTAGGATTATTAACTATGTCATTTCTAACTGCACCAAACCAGGTTATCCTAAGGAATCAATCCTTTGTGCCAAACAGGAACGGTACGTGGAATGAACACTTAAATTTTTAGGAATGTGCAAGGAAGTTAAATTGATAGTGATGGAAGTTGAACTTTGAATTTGAAGAATATCCATACAAGAGGACTTAGAAAAAGTAGACGAGTCAGTAATGAGATATATACCAACACGATCACCTACAATACATTCTCACCATAGGATATGAGTCTCCTCACAGTTTACGATTTAATGCGTAAATATGGAACTTAAACCATTGTCATAAAAGTGAGGAAAAGTGTGAAACCAATTCGATCACTAATTAAAGAGTGGTCAAACCTAAAATGATGAATTTTAGAAATATGCAAAGTAAAATTCATGACAAGAGAACGTGGAAAAACTAGAATATGGAAATGATCACTGAAATGACAGAAATAGCCAAATAGGCCTTGAATTTCTTCTATATATACCCTGTATTCTAGGCATGTTAAGGTCCACGTAGAAAACTTTTAAATAAAAAAAATAAAAAATAAAAAAGGCTTCCAGTTCCAGGAATTGCTTAATTGCTTTGATGATTCTCTTGGTTTTTGTGCTTTTTCTATCCTCGCAAGTGGCTGCAAAGACAGTTAGTAAGTTTGAATTTCATGCATGCTTTTTTTTTATTTTCATTTGTTTATTTTTTTTTTCTCTTAATTTTTTTTTCACATATAAACTAAATTTATAATTAACCCAACTTTGAGAGGCTGTTGATTAACTCCTAGTAAAATTATTGTTAAAAGAGAGTACAAAATGAAATTAATGAGAGATTATCCACCATTTTTTTAAGATTTCAGATATAATTTGAATGCTGATCATTGAGAAAATGGAAATATATACAACCCCTTATTGTTGATACTTCAGAGGATATCTCTGCGGATGTCAATTGTAGAGCGTGCAATCAGGATATTCTTTAATTCCACTAAGACCTCATATCTAAACCATGTGATGCAGTCAACTCATCCTTAATAAAATGCATTAGTTTGTTTTTTTCTAATATGATTCTTAGGGACTTGCTACGGTGCAAGTAAGAAAGTGTGTTGTACCGTATGTTTGAAAAAATTGTAACCGGATAAAATAGGCAATAAAAAAACATTAGTGACCAATTACCTGTTAGATCGGTTCCTTATCCAAAGAAAACCAACTCTTCCTCTTCCCCTCTTTCAAACGAGTCCTCTCTCTGCCATCTCCTCGCCTATCTCCTCTCATTCTCCCTCAATTTTTCTGTCACAAATCTGTCTCTTCCTCTTCCTTCTTTCAAACGAGTCCTCTCTCTACCATCTCCTCGCCTATCTCCTCTCATTCTCCCTCAATATTTATGTCACAAATCTGTCTCTAGATCGGTCAATCAACGGCGCCTCTCCTATCTCCTCTCATTCTCCATCAACTTTTCTCTCCCAACTCTCTCCAACTCTCTCTCCAGATCGCCTCTCACCTCTCTCCTGTCATTCTCCATTATTTTTTCTGTCCCAACCGTGAGTAGATCGTCATTGAAGCTTTGTTTGGAGGCCGGCGCTCAGGCTGTGAACTCTATATGTTGGTTGGTTGACAGGGGTGCATCTGAAGCATTGCATTCGAAAATCTGAAAGGTAATTGATTTTTGCTTCAATTTGAAGATTAGGGTTTTGTATAACAAACTCTTCCTCTGTCGTCTCATATAAACTGTCTCTCTCCTCTCATTCTTCATCTAGGTTTGTCTCCGAACTCTGTATCTGTACATCGTGTGCAATCTGGGTTTGGATTCAGGCGGCTGGGTTTGAACGTCGTGTGTTGGTGTGTTTGGCTTCGGGTTTACAGAAAACTGAAAGGTAAATTAATTGTCTTTAGGGTTTTGGTATAAATTTTTTTGTTTGTATAATTAGGGATACCGAAAATTTTTGTAATAAAAACTTAAAATTTTTATTAACTGATAGTTAGGGTTTACAAAAACTGAGATTTTGTGTATAAATTTTGTTTGTAAAATATTTTCATAGGAGTTTGTATTAATTTATTTGTTTGTATAATTAGGGTTAACCAGAATTTATGTAAACTGAAAAATAGGGTTTATGAAAACTGAATATTTTTGTTAAGTGATAGTTAGGGTTTGCGAAAACTGAAAAATAGTGTATAAATTTTCTTGGTAAATTTTGTTCTTAGGGGTTTGTATAAATATTTTTGTTTCTATAATTAGGGTTGATGAAAATTTTTGTAAACTGAAAATTAGGTTTTACGAAAACTGGAAATTTTTGTTAACCGATACTTAGGGTTTATGAAAACCAAAAATGTACAAATTTTATGTGTAAATTTATTTGTTAGGGGTTAGTATAAATTTTGTTGTTTGTATAATTAGGGTTAACGAAAATTTTCGTAAACTGCAAATTATGGTTTATGAAAACTAAAAATTTGTGTACAATTTATCTATGTAAATTTTTTTGTTAGGGGTTTGTATATATTTTTTAGTTTGAATATAATAGGTCTATCATTGCTTTGAATTCCTGAAAACCACAAAAAAATTAAAAATAAAAACCTTAGACTAATGGTCATTCTTTCAACGATTAAAAGCGAAGCTTTTAGGAAATGTCGTTTTATATGAATTTCATAAAACTGAATCATTGGATCCAATGTTTTTTCTTATCTTTTCCTTATGCATATAATTTAATTGTTTAAAAAGAAATAGTCAATTATTGATAAGTTGTTAAAGAACTGAATTGTGAATCTAGACAAACGAGAATAAATCCGAAATAGGAAATATAAAACACAGGACAAGACTATATACTAATGAATGTCAATGTTAGGTTTTGGCTTCATTCCCAAGTGAACCCAATAATAACCAAAATGAAAGAAAAAAGACCGTTTGGTGCTTACATCGGAAGGTAAGGTAGTGTTGTTCGAAGATTAGGGTCTCGTATAATATGTTTATTTAGATTTGTGTTTGCAAATGTGTTGCTATTTCTCTCAAGACTAGGGTATATTCATGGCATCTCTCATCATTTGTGTACAAAACTGGTGTGGGATTTGAAAATGCAATAATTCCAGTTGTTATATAATAATATGTAAAAATTTGAAATTATAGTTAGGGTTTTAAGTTGAATAGTTGTTGTAGCCAAGTTTTTTGTTTGATTTGAGGGTTCATTTTAGTTTAAAAACATATAAATTGAAATCTATTTTCAACTAAAGATGTTCATATATTAGGTTGATATAAGTTGAACTATAATAGAATTGACAAAATGAGATTGGTTAGACGGTAAGGTATTTACAAGTACTTTCATAAGTTCGTGGATTTGATTCGTGTCCCTCTTCTTCAATTTTGAAATATAAGGTTATTTATGTAAGGTTATTTGTAATGTTTGCTTTAGTCGTGCTAATTCCCTTGGCAGCAGTGGATCTCTCCGAACTATTACCATTCTCAATCTTGGTAATGATTAATATAGTTTGTTATTTTTTTGGTGCTGTTGGAGGTTTGCTTACAAAAATAATCCTGATAAGGTACTGCTCCTAGGCATTTGTTTTATCTTCCAACGATTGAAGAAGTATTATGTCAGCGTTTAAAATTATGAGTTGTTTGAACTGGTTGTATAAACTGACCATACTTGTGATAGAAGTAGATTGATTGATACAAGTTATACACTAAGTATATCGGGTGGAATACTCAGACTTACTCCTACCCGGAATTGTGCCGGTAGAGTACACTTTTTAGACAACCCCATGTACTTAGTTTCCATTTGTTTGATTTATGTTATTCTGTATATTGTAGTTTATATATTAGATTTACGTCTTGGTAGTTGCAAGTTTAAACTGAATTTAATGTTAACTTATCTTAGTAGTCTTTACTCATTATTGCTCACAAAGTATATCGGCTGGAATACTTAGACTTACTCATACCCGGTATTATGCCGGTAGAGTACATTTGTGAGACAACGCCACATACTTACTCTCCATTTCTATTATTTATGTTATTCTGTATATTCTAGCTTATATATTAGATTTACGTCTTGGTAGTTGCAAGTTTAAACTGAATTTAATGTTAACTTATCTTAGTAGTCTTTACTCATTATTGCTCACAAAGTATATCGGCTGGAAAACTCAGACTTACTCCTACCCAGAATTGTGCCGCTAGAGTACACTTGTGAGACAACGCCACGTACTTACTCTCCATTTGTTCCATTCAAGCTGTTCAGTTTTATGTATATATATTCCTGTACATTTTATGTTATATATTACAGCTACGTCTTTCTTAGTAGCTGCATTTGTTCTATAATGCATATTTTGTACATTTTATTGCGGTGGTATCTGCATTTTGGATATCGTGGATATAAATTGGGTAATTGAGTTTAACCAGAAGAAGGTACCTAGTCCGTGGACAAAAGTGAACAAGGTGGGACAGAAGAAGAGGAAGCTTGGATCCCAGGTACTTAACAAAACAAAACATCACATCACACATGACATAAGATTGAAAGTATTGAGTCCTATTCTGTTTTGGTTTAAGAACAAACATAACGTTAATGGCAAAGAAAAGGGTTTTCCGTTTGAAAATGTCAAATTCGTAGTCTCGTTTAAGAAATGCATAATATTTTAAGATAAGAAAGTGCATTATGTAATCAATGTACATATCAATTCATGTCCTTATCCAAGTTTGACATTGGACATTTATTACCATTGATGTACAGATTCGAAATGGTGAAAAAAGTGGTTCGTGAAAAGAAGAATGGTCGATCCGATAAAACAACATCCATAACCAACAATTCAAAACCGAAGCTTGGAAGGATGGCATGGATTAATTATTTGTATGTAAACATCATTCTCTACTTAACTTTAGTTTGTTAAGTTGCTATCTTGTCCATGTAAACTAAACATATGACTCTAATTTGTGTAGAGCAACGGAATGCAAAAACACAGATGCTAATGGGAAGGCAAAGGTTAGATATATTTACAAAAGTTATACCATTCCTTTTGTTTTTCGAGATTGTGACCATGAATATAACATTCTGTCATATCTTTTTTCTGTAGTCACGAAGTGAAATTGGAAAATCATGGACTTTGTTACCCATAGAAGAGAAGGAAAAATATCGACAAGCTGATGTGGTTGAAGTTATAGCCACTGACCAACCACATGATCGCGATAACGACATCCCCAACAACTCTGACTTCCCTCCAACAGAGGAACAAATCTCAGGCACAACAAATCATTTGGCCCATGAAGATCAAACCCTATACACAAGGTGTACGCCCTCTCGGTGGTGTTGGATTGTGAAGAAGCTGTCCGAAGATCAGAAAGAAGTTGTTCGTGCTTTGGGGTTTGGAAACTTACTGGACCTCAATTGTGGTCGCCTACGGCTGAAGATCTGTCGATGGCTCATTGATAACTTCGACGCAAAAGCTTGTTCAATTGATATTCATGGACGGAGGTTTGTGATGAACTCTTCCGTATTTGCTCGAGTGTTAGGGATTTCTGACGAAGGAGATCAGATTTCTTTATCGGGAGCTGTCCCCAACATTGTTTTTTGGAAAGAGAAGTTTGCCATTACTTCTCGTGGCATCTTCTTGAAAGACATTGAACAAAGCTTGGAGGAGATGAAAACAGCCGATGATGAATTCAAGGTGACGTTGTGTTTATTTCTGTTGGCCACCATCCTCTCACCTTCAGCTACCGATTACATTCAGACGGAGTACTTGATTCCGTTAGGGGATGTTGGAAGTATTAGCACAAAAAACTGGTCTAGTTGGTGCTTCTCCACACTTTGTGAATGTATTCAGAAGTTTCAGACGAACCGGCAACGGTCGAAGACATGTTACATTTCCGGCTATGTGTTGTTTCTTCAGGTACAAAATATTGAATATTTTTTATACCTACTGCTATGAAATATCACTGTATCCAGTCATAATTAACTTCTACTTAACCTTGTTTCTTTTTTGTAGTTGTTCTATTTCCACTCAGTACAATGTGATCCCCCTATGGTTGATAAAGCAGTAGTACCTGTCGTTTGTTGGACAAATGTCAACATAAAGAAGTGCGTAACCTGGCTGCACACCCAAGGTGGTGTTGGAAGTACCCAGGTATACATTCTCTAACTTATCTACCCAATTTATATTCAAATTAATTGACTACTTGTGCATGCATCATAACATATACTGTTCATACATGCTGCAGATTTCGGTTGAGGACTATTTCAAGCAACCAGGAACATCTGAAGCTCAATATAATGCTGCTGCACATGGGGAAATCAGTCATGTCAATCAACAACTGGGTACGGGCAATAATGCGCACATGAACGGTATACATGATGTCCTACAAGTTGTCAAAGAAATTCAGGCATCATTGAAGACTGAACTTGATGACATCGGTACAAAGGTAGATTTCCTTTATGCAAAATTCACTGATTCGACAGACAACAACCAAATGCCTCCAAATCCTACCACACATTCTCCACCCCCACAACCATCACGTCCTCCTTCTATTCCTACATTACCAAAGCCAATTGTTGAGGTTTCATCAACTGACACCCAAACCTTACCCCAACATCACCAGAACATTTCCAAAGCCACACCGAGTTCGATGAACCCACCCATTCAGGCAACATTAGAAGAAAAAACTGCAACTGATTCCCCCATGGAAGAAGACCGCATTGAGGATCTCTATGGTGTACCTGTGGTATGTACTGTTCCGTCGTTGTTAGATGAGGTATGATCATGTTTTTGTCCTATTTGTTATATATAAATTTGTCTTTTTGATCAACACTTATCACTGATAACTGAAATTGACTATTAACCAATTTGTATGATGCATTCAAGTATGATACTGTTGAACATGAGTCTCAATCTTCTAACAAGCGACGAGTAATCCAAACAAGATCAACATCAAAACGAAACCCAAGCAAATATCAAATTTCACCGTTCATTGTCGATCCTGTTAATGCGCCGGAAAAATACCGATATGAACCCTTCCGAATCGGCATTCAACTGAATAAATATGATGAGCAGTTGCTAACCTACATCTTCGACAACAAACTACCATCATCGTAAGTTGGTCCATTCTGTACAGTTTAATCCTCCATTTACACTATTCTGTCCAATTACATGTTTGCTATATCCACTATTAGATATTTAACAGTTTTGTTTACTTGCTTTCTAAATTGCAGTGAGGTCATTGTTGATCTTGGGCAATTATGTGTTACCCGGAAAAGCTTCAGATCATTAGAATCTACCAACTTTATTGATAGTGAGGTTGATTGCTAAGTACCTTTTCAACATATAGACTGTCTTTTACACATTATATAAGTTGAATGTGTTTTATTGTTGGTAACTTACATTTCCCCTTGTACAATAATCTTTTTCAGATAATTAATCTTATTCCCGAGTACAAGACAATTATATTCAAGTCAAAAAGGTCACAACCTATCTGGTTCTTGCCTACAACCTATGCGGTATACTTCTGTTCATTGCTTTGCTCATATGTTTATATTTACCCATTATTTATATTAACTGCATCTAACTCTCCATTGTTGCACGTTCGCTTCGCAGTACTCTGTATTCACTTGTGCAAATGGGGAATTACAATCTTTGAAGAAATCTCTTTCAAGGTTACGGGAGTTTTACATGTCTGATATTCGTAGATGTGAAAAGGTTACACATCATTACTCATGTTGGTTGTTTTTTCTATTACCTTGATTATTTAATATTCATACTGTCTATTTTCAATTGTATACATACTTAGTTCTTCATTTTCGATTGCATATTAGATTTACATTCCTATCCATGATCTTCGCAACCATTGGTATTTGGCAGTTTTTGACCTTGACAAACGAGTTTGTCAACTCTGGGACTCCAATCCACCACGTAGGAAGGATGATTTGACACAGTTGAACCAAGTACGGAAGTTGGTATGTCCCTACTTTATTTGTTTTACCCCCTTACTTATTCCCTATTTTCCTACTCATCATGATATGCATTAATGTACATTTCGAATTGAATTCAGATGCTCTCACTTGACATTGTCCTTGCGGATGAAATTGCTGCTGCGTTCCCAACAACCTTCTCATTCACAACTTTCAGTATCTCCTATGCGGCAGCCCCGAGTCAACCCAATGGCTACGATTGTGGCCTGTTACTATGCATGTTCATGGATGACAACTGTCCAACACCGGTTCAGATGAAGTCGGTATGTTATATAAAATAATGTGATAGATGTTTTGGATGATTGACATGTGTAAATTTGGGTTTAAGCTTGTTGAATGACATTTACATGGTTGTTTTTACAGTTTCAATCTCAGTGTCAACGTTTGATTGTGGCTCGTTTCCTTGCACTCTTCCCCGGTAACACAAACCTGTTGGCCCTGAAGAAAAATGTTGAAGATCACTACAACAAGTTACTGCTAGGAATGAAGTTGTGCCCAATGCACAATTCAGAGCGGCACCCATCAAGAAGTTGAGAGGTAAAGCAAAGGCTCTGATGGAATCAACGTTGTAACTAAAGTTCCCATCAAACATCTTGTTTTCTTTTATTTTTTTGGATGCCATGTTACATTGTTCTGTTTTATCCATTCAACAAAAGGCATATTTTTTTGTGTATATATCATGCACGTATATTTTCGGTGGCTTCCATTTAACTATGTTAATGGAATTTGTCTACATTATAATTCCAATGGAGCACTTTATGTATAGGAAGTTATAGTAATTGATCAAGCATCGATTTATATATACCATCAAAATGTATATCGTCATTACAATGTTCAAGTATTTGGAGATAAGTTTTTTTATGTCAGTATAGCTAAAATTAACCTCCTTTCTCATTTGGCATTTGTTTTTTACTACAAAGAAAATTGTTCAACTAAACTTTATTTAAATCCCTAACAAAAAATAAATGAAATAACCCTCTGTACATATAAACCTCCTTCCTCCTTGATTCCTTCTTTCCTACATTCTTCAGATTCTCTTCAATTGTTTATGCAATTGAATACAAAACTTAACTGAAATCAGATAAGTTGTTCGAAAATTTGGGTTTTTTGTTCAATAATCAAAAGTGAGGTTTTAGAGAACAATCGTAACACAATAATTATGAAATCAATTTTGCACAAGTTCAATGTTTTTTAGAAAAAAAAAAAAAACATACCATGAAAATGCATGTGTTAAAAACATTATCCAACTCTTATTTATATAAATTATGGGTTTAGTGGTTTGACTCTCCCTTGTGTTTTCCTTGATAGCGAGGCCAGGGCGATATAATGATTGTCTCCACAATGGAAGCCTACATGTGGAGAAAAACCTATTTCAGACATCACACTTTGGCAGGGTTGGAAGCAGCAGTCCGACAGGTTTGCGACCCTAGGGCGATCTTACCAAGGTCGCCGTGAGGTCGCCCATAAAAGGCTAACAAGATCCATACAACTGAGCCCTTAGCGAGCCCGAAACGATCTTACTGAGACCGCTCTGAGGTCGCCCATACAATCAACAAAACCGAGCCGATTGCGATTCAATGGCGATCTGACCTTGATTGCTTGGAGGTTGCCCATTCCAGTCTGACTTGAATCCATAAAACCGATTCGATAGCGACCCATGGGCGATCTCACCCATGTCGCTCAAAGGTCACCCATGCAATGCTCACACGAATATACAACACCTATCCCATTGCGATCCCAGGGCGATCCCAACTAGGTCGCTCTGAGGTCGCCCATGCAATGCTCACACCAATACACAACACCTATCCCATTGCGATCCCAGGGCGATCCCAACTAGGTCGCTCTGAGGTCGCCCATGCAATGTAATGCTAACATCCATACACAACACCCATCACTAATGACACATTATTAGAGCTTGTTTGAGAATCAAAACTACCATGCTATGAAGGAAATCTAGCAGAACCAAGTAGCAACTAAAACAATTAATAAAATTATAATCGGAGTACACTTAGATAAATTCTATGTTAATGGTACGAAATGTCAAATGATTTAAACCTGATTACCTAAATTATATTCCAGTTCTAGTGACCATTTAATCAAATACATTATCTGAATAAATAAATTACTCAAATAAAACACAAAGTGATACAAACCAAAACCCCCAACCTTGTATACAACATAATGTTTTATACATACTCAGCATTTCAGAGGCACCAAATGTTATATTAATTTTTCAATATTGAATCCAGCTTGTGTGTCACTCACTTGCCAACCTGAAAACTAGGAGAATCTAAACACCTTCAGGATTCTAGCTTGTGTGTTGGTCTGATTCACTTTCATATACAAGATCACTCAACCAATTTTAGTGTTATTTGTGCCTATGTAACTATTTTTGGCTCTTTAACGAAAAACTGTCCACCGTTTATGAGAGACGAACACAAAAATACAGTTATGAAGTGTCTGAAATAACATGCTATCCTAATATCTGGAGATTAAACTAAATAACTACATGATCCAAATGATTTTACTAACAATCAAGTCCAAGTAGCCAACTGATGTGTTTAACAGATAAACCGAAAAATGGAAGTTAATTTAACATATACAATGTAGATAAATATTTTGACTGCATTCATATCTTTAAATTAATACAACAACAAATATATACATCCATGTGGGTGAGAGCGGTAACAGGTGAGGCAAAACGACACAATTATCAGGGGTGCAGTGTACCACTCAGCTATCACATGATTACGAAATTGAAATTGTGACACGAAGGTTTTAGACATGATTACAAATTTTAAATCGTTACCGTAAAGCTATGACATGAAGTTATGTGGCCTCCACCAATGGTTTTGTTGCATGTACATACCATGTGTTGAGGTTGGCATGGAATAAATATCTTCATTCAACTAGTTGCCACCCGTAGCCATTGGAACTTCAGTATTTTGAAAAGCAAATGGTTCACAATGACCGTCACTGTTCCCATTATATTCCGAGTCGCAAGATTGCACTAAGTCCGCATACGTGGATGGTTGTAATGTTGACCCTGTTGTCGCATCTCCATTGCTTGCCATTACACTGATGTTATTTTGAATATGGGCATGACATGTCTTTTTGGTGTGCCTAGCCTGTCCACAATTTCCATATTTACGCACCTTCCCACCACATTTTTTGGTCTGTCTAGTCGATCCCTTTGTTGCTGCTACGACTGGATCTTTAACATGAACACTCGATTTCACTGTACACGGTTTAAAAACTTCTTCTGTTGCTGTACTTGACAATGGCAGTAATCTCTTCATCTGAATTGTTAACTTATCAATCGCCACGTTTGCTTCTTTGTAACCTTCAGTTGATATTGATGCATAATAGCTCATTTTGCTACACTTTGACCTCAAGGCCCCATATCTACATCAGCATACCAAATGGTATTTATAAGTCGATATTTCAAGCACAATGGAAGTACTATCTATAATTGATACGAAATGATAAATCAGTTGTAACATGGCATGTGAAGCAATGAAATATGGTCTTCGTATGCTAAAATAACAACGATGGGTTGTAGACCTGGCCATTTGCATTTGGTGTGGAGTAGTTGCGGTAGAAGACTCGTCAACTTCGACATCCTTCACATTCATTGTCCAACGCTGCATAACGAGTGTCTCGAGTATGCGGTGTTGGTTCATGGCTTTCATGACACTAAATGCATGACAACATGGCATACCTATTGTCTCAAACATTTTGCATGAGCATATGAACATGTTTGTACTGGGGATGTACCTCACATTCCATGTTTAATCACCACCATCAAACTTCTTGAATGTATACAACGCACTATCCATATCATGAACGCAATTTACTATACTATGTTTTGCCTCTGATTTTATTTCATCTCGCACCCAAGCAAATGCATTTCGAGTGTAAACTTCGGCAACATGTTTTTCTAGGTGTAACAGATGGGTTACTAGGACTGGATGCTAATTACTGCTATCAAAATCATCCTTCATCTCGTTGTTTCGTAGCTGTGACATTGCTCTATCGATGTGGCTCACGAATTCATACAATTTCATCCTCCTATGCAAAAAACGATTAAGGAACGAGTTAATACTCTAGGACCATTGGGTGCTCCGTAACCTACCAAAGAAAGTACCTCATAAGAAGGTTTCGGCCCATAGCTTACGTTTACAATACATCATTTTCACCCATTCATTATGTTGCAACCCGAACATCTCAATGGCCTTCAACCACTGAGTCTCGAACTCTGATTCCGTCACGTAGGTTAACATGCAATGTGTAAAAGCTTGAGTGAACCCGCTATCACCTATGTTCGTCTGCACATTCCGCTCAAGGTGCCAAGAACAAAGGCGGTGTACGGCAGAAGGCATTACTCCACTTATGGCCTTACTCATAGCTTTATCACCGTCAGTAACTATTGAAATTGGACATTTACCATGCATAGCTTCTAAGAATGATTGCAATATCCAACTGTAAGTATCGACCGTCTCATCCACCAATAACCCGAACCCAAAAACTGTCGTTTTCGTATGATTGTTGACCCCAACAAAAATCACTAGTGGTCGATTATAACAATTAGTTCGATACGTAGAGTCAAATGACATTACATCACCAAAGTATTTGTAGTCGCATCGTGACATTGAGTCGGACCATAACAAGTTACCCAAGTATTGTGTACCGAAAGAAGAATCCTGGATCCATTTCGGACTTCGCAGTCATGTACGAGATAACTGAATCAGCATCGAAATTACTGGAAGCAGACCTGCGTATGGTGTCAATCCGGTTCTGTAGGTCTTTCCTGGTGTGTCCAACAGCCGCATAACAACCAGCCTGATCCAAAAGTTGGTCCATCACCTGGGAAGTTTTCATTCCAACACATCTGCCTGATTGCACTTGTGCTATATGAACATCGCTAACATTTCTATGAGAACGAAGGAATTGGCTGTGCTCGCCAGGTGATAATTTATGACTGTGCGTAGTAACAAACTCTGTAACAACCCACAACATTTTGTCCCTGTCAAAATTAATTTTAAATGATGCCCGACAACCTTCCCGAGTCTGACCTCTAGGTTCACGTACCCTATCGGTTCTATCTACATGTTTTTTTTATCTATACCCTTCTTTTGAACAAACCCACCTACGAATTGTAATTAATCCATGTGTGTCCCGACACAACCTATCCTTACGCGTGCTGAACCCAATAACATATGAATATTTATTGTAAAACTCCTCAGCATCAGTAACAGATATAAACTCTTTCCCTATAATATTTGTCCCTTGTAAACTTATTAGTTTACTCTGTAAGAGATCATCAACCGTTTGCACCAACTTATCATCAGACAAACCCGAGGCTATGGAAACATTACCGTGTGCAAACGGGACTCGATATGGCTAGTCAATGTTGTTGGAAGTGTCATTTGGAATATACTCATCAGTGTCTGCATGTGTCGTGTCTCCCTAATAGCAACTTGACTGTCCATCAATTTTGAAATCCATATGTCCAGTTGCATTCCTAAACATTCCATGACTGATATCCATATTACTACCTACAAGCCATGAACATTTAATATTTTTAGTGTATATATATTCAGATAAACATCAAATCAATTGTACATAGAAATGGAATATTTATGCTATGTCAGGATACATTTATCAAAAGTGAAATACTGGTCAATGTTGTATCAATGTAACTTACTTGGACAAGGTTCAGAGGCAGCTCAAATGTGTGGTGGTTGGGAAGCATGTTCTTGGAAGGCATTCATGTTTGGAAGAATGGCAGCCCAAGTATATCAAAATGTAGTGGGAAAATCCTTTGGTGTAAGTGTGTAGCGTGAGGAGGAGAAAGAAGAGAGTTATTGTCTGAAAATGGTTATGAAAGTGGTTGAAGATGGGTTGAAAAAAAAAATTGGTCGGTGGACCACACTGATAAGGTAAATTCAAATATCTTGGATGATTGACGTGTGTCAGTGTAAGCGACCCCAGAGCGACCTCATTGAAGTCTCCATAAGGTCGCTTTCACAGACAGAAGAGAAAATAAACGGAGGGGTTAGCGACCCCATTGGGATGTCAATCAGATCTGCCCAATATCGCATTTAAGACTGAAAAGTCCATCCACAAACCGCGATGTTAGCGACCACAAGGCAAGTTCGGGCATATCTATCCAAGGTCGCCTATGTCAGGCCATGATCCATTCAAAACCGAGAGGATAGCGATCCCAGGGCGACCTCACTGACCTCTCCCAAAGATCGCTATTCCAGTCAATAATCCATCCACCCAACTTAGTTGAACGGCGTCGTTTCTGAAGAGGCGAGCTTAAGGCGATTTCATCAAGGTCACCCCAAGATCGCCTATACGCGATTTGTGGATAAATAGGGCTAGGTCGTGGAAGATTCATTAAACACAATTTTCTCTCCACCAAAGCTCTCTCCACAACTGCAACAACTATGGGTCTTTCTCCAAGGTAATCCTACCCCTAATCTTCTCTATTTATGTTGAAAATATGCATTACGTTACAACTGTATGTACATTGTAGTTTTGCTTCAAATGAGAAGAATAAATAAGGAAATTGGAGATTATTATGAGTTGCATGTCATTTGTTACATAAATTGTTGATTGGGTTTTCATTACAGGAGCAATGCAAGGTAGTTTTTTATTGTTTTGAAGATGCAATGTTAGATTAAGAGTGGTGTGCCATTTGTGGTTACAAACTAATTGTTGTGTGAAAATGAACACTCGATTTTAAGTGTGGTGTGCCATTTGTGGTTACGAACTAATTGTTCATTGTTGTGTGATATTGTGGTTAGATTTTAAGTGTGGTGTGTACATTTGTGCGGTTTGAGTCACATAATGGCGGGTGGTAAGAAAACCAAGCGCAAGCTCAGTAAAGGGCAATCCTCCAGAGGTTCGGATCCCTTCGCGTTGCCTCCGCCCTTAGGGAAAGGAAAGGGTGAAATAGTCTCACCGCCGCCAGACCCGGATAACCCTTCCAGATGGGCATTGTTTGGTAATATAAAGGTTTGGCCAGAAAGGGGCATAAATATGAGGGTTTTCGGGTCCACTTTCATTCCACATGCAGTTGAAGCAATAGGTTGGGGTGGTTTTGTTAGGACCCCTAATGTGGTGGCACTAGATTTAGTTAGAGAATTTTACTACACCATGGTCCCTCACCGATTCACTCAAGGGAATCCCGTGATAGTTCGGGGAAGGGAGGTCCTCATTACAGCCACCAGGATAAATGATTGGTTTAGGACTTCTCAAGACCTAAGCGACAATGTTTACGGCATTCCCAACCATGACTTCTTTGAGCCGTACAATGGATATCTAGCCACTGACTTAAGGATGGATGAAAACCCAATGTGGAACGAGTATCGCAGTCCTTTGTTGCTCAGCAAACTAAGCTAGATGCGGCTTTCTGGATTATGTTCTTTGACTACTCATTGACACCAAAGACCCACCGCTCCGAGCTAAGTTTTGACACCGCACACCATTTGTTTTGTGCAAGGAATACGCTTCAAATGGACATTGGTCAGATCATTGTGCAGGGCATACATAAAGGTTCTAAGACAAAGGGCCCCCTGCCTTTCCCCTGCCTTATTACTCATTTTTGTGAGGAGGCTGGCATTGAATGGAACACGGATGGAGGCAACATGATTAATCCTACATCTGACATAGGGAAGAAAACATACAATGAACTTGCAAGACGTAGGAGGGTAAGGCCAATTGGGGCTAATGTACTCGACGATGATGATATGGGATTGCATGAAGAAGACCTTCTCGACGAAGATTCGGATGACATAGATTACAATGACCCAAACCTGGGAGGTGATCCAAATGCGGGTGGAGGTAATCAAAACACCACCTTGAATGAGATGATGCAGACAATGACCGTACAGATGGAAGCAAACACCCAGTTCCTTGAAGCTATGAACCAGCAGATGAACTCCAACCATCAAGCGTACATGGCAGAATTCACAAACATAAATCAGAGGTTGGATGCTTTCCAACGGGGTTTGGTCAACCATGGTGTCGAGATTCCATTCGTGTACCGAAGGGAAGCTAGGCGTCCTTCCAGAGGGCCGGGAGGAAGCTCTCAACAAGCACGAGGGCCAGGAACCAGTTCGCAGGAGGCACCGCCGGACCCCAATTTGCCATATCAGGGCCCGTAGTTATCGTATCACCCGAACAAGTTTTACATTTATTTGGTTTTGTTTAGCTGTTATCTTTCAATTGCCTAAACTTTTCTTAATGTTTTATTGCATTATGGACATATGTATTTGACTTAGAATGACGATTTTGATAGTTTTATGTGTAGTTTAATTTATGTATATTTGGATAGGTTGTTGTGTGTTTGCCCT
The DNA here is from genome assembly GCA_954870605.1 of Acer campestre. NCBI lineage: Eukaryota > Viridiplantae > Streptophyta > Magnoliopsida > Sapindales > Sapindaceae > Acer > Acer campestre. The sequence continues at coordinate 26,510,807 of OX940807.1, read as the reverse complement.
CCCTCCCGAACGTTAACCTATTTGCACCTACCTACCTTGAACTCATTCTTCAAACACAGGGAATCATAGAATTTATAAATTTTAATCTAAACATTTACAAAATAATTACAAATTATTTTTATTTCGTTTTAAAAGATTATTGAAAAATTTTTTAAAATTTTTTCAGTTATTTTTGTATGAAAAAATTACATTGACTTGTTCACCGAACAAATTTAACGTTAACATGAACATTTAAGTCGTTCAATTTACGACAATTATAATAATTTTTTATTCTGAAGAATTACGTTAATCTTGTTCAAAGAACAAGTTTGACGTTCGATGAACGTAAAACTTGTTCAAATAACGTTCAACATGTTCACCATGTGGATTTACGTTGACTTGTTTACCGAACAAGTTTTAGGTTACAATGAATGTTAAAATAGTTCAACACCTACGTAGAACTTGTTCACGAAAATTTTCATAACCTTTTAAATTTTTTTATTTTTTTTTTAAGAATTACGTTCACTTGTTCACCGAACAAGTTAAACGTTAACAAGTTTTACGTTAGGATGAACGTTTAACTTGTTCAACTTTCATCCAACTTGTTCGTGAAAAAATTAAAAAAAAATTTAATTAATTTTTTTTTTTTTTTTTTAAGAATTACGTTCACTTGTTCACCAAACAAGTTTAACATTACGATGAACGTCCAACTTGTTCATAGAAATTTAAAACAATTTTATATAAAAATAATTTTTTTTAAAGAATTACGTTCACTTGTTAAACAACTTGTTCAAAGAACAATATTAACGTTAGGACTATAACGTAAAACTTGTTCAGATAACATTTAACTTGTTCACCATGGGTTTACGTTGACTTGTTCACCAAACAAGTTTAACTTAGGATGAACGTTTAACTTGTTCAACTTACGTCCAACTTGTTCATGAAAAATTTAATCAAATTTTATATAATTTTTTTTTTTTTTTAGTTACGTTGACTTGTTCAACTTGTTCATAGAACAATATTAACCTTAGGACTAACCTTAAACTTGTTCTGATAACGTTTAACTTGTTCACCATGTGGTTTACGTTGACTTGTTCACAGAACAAGTTTAACTTAGGATGAACGTTTAACTTGTTCAACTTACGTCCAACTTGTTCATGAAAAATTTAATCAAATTTTATATAAATTTTTTTTTTTTTAATTACGTTGACTTGTTCAACTTGTTCACAGGATAATATTAACGTTAGGACTAACGTCAAACTTATTCTGGTAACGTTTAACTTGTTCACCATGTGGTTTACGTTGACTTGTTCACAGAATAAGTTTAACTTAGGATGAACGTTTAACTTGTTCATGAAAAATTTAATCAAATTTTATATAATTTTTTTTTTTAATTACGTTGACTTGTTCAACTTGTTCACAGAACAATATTAACGTTAGGACTAATGTCAAACTTGTTCTGATAACGTTTAACTTGTTCACCATGTGGTTTACGTTGACTTATTCACAGAACAAGTTTTACTTTGGATGAACGTTTAACTCGTTCAACTTACGTCCAACTTGTTCATGAAAAATTAAATTTTTTTTTAATATAAATATATTTTATTTTTAGGAATTATGTTGAGTTGTTCATCCAACAATATTAACGTTACAAATAACGTCAAGCATGTTCAGATAACGTTAAACTTGTTGTTACGTTGACTTGTTATCAAAACAAGTTAAACGTTCAAGTTTAACGTTAGGATGAACGTTTAACTTGTTTAACTTACGCCTAACTTGTTCATCACTTTTTATTAAACAATTTTTTTTTTAGAACTTGTTCAGTGAACAAGATTAACGTTAGTACTAACGTAAAAATTGTTCTTATAACGTTGAACTTGTTCATCAAGTGCTTTACGTTTGCTTGTTCACCAAACAAGTTTAACGTTACAATGAATGTTAAAATAGTTCAACCTACGTTGAAATTGTTCACGAAATTTTTTATAAAAATTAATTTTTTTTTAAGATTTATGTTGACTTGTTCACCGAACAAATTTAATGTTACGATGAACGTAAAACCCGTTCAATATATGTTAAACTTGTACAACAATGAAGGTTTACGTTAACTTGTTCTTCGAACCGGTTTAACGTTTAGCTGAATGTTAAACTTGTTCAACATACGTTGAACTTGTTTTGAAAATCAAAATTTTCAAAAAATATATTTAATTATATTTATTTTATATATATTTTTATATATTATATATATAATTTTCATGAATTTTAAATTCATTCTTGTATTAAAAATCATTTTTAAATATATTTTATATAATAAAATAATATATATATTATTGCAACCGGTTTCAACCGGTTGCTTTTGTGTGCTGTCAAGCACTTCTTTTTTTTATTATTATTATTTTTGTTCGTTTAGGTTGGTTTGTACGGTACAATAACATTTTTAATTTGTACCATAGCCAAAGCCTGATTCTTAACATATTATTAAAAGACAAAAATCTGCATAGTTATGTTTTTTTTTCCGGTGATGATTAATGTTAACAATTCACTATACAATAAAAACTCGTATCGTCCAATGTATGGACAAGAGTACTAGTCTTAATAAATTTTCATTTACAATTTGGTATTAAAACTTTCTCAAAAAATGATAAAAGTTGAGGTAGTTTAATGATAAGTCTCTCACACGATATATTTAGATCGTGGTTAATTTAAGTTGTATTCATACCTATAAATTTTTTAAAAAGTTGTAAATCTTTCAGGTTCAAGTGGACCGGTTCATCCTAGTCCGATAAGACATACAGGCTCGTCAGGTGGGGTTTGAGTTGACCATATGAATCATTAGAGATATTGTGATGATCATCAATAAGCACCATCAATAATCATGTTTGCGTATCGAAGATTCTGATACATAAATGATGAAATTACTGTATTAGTTGTATGAATAAATATAAAAGTGACACGATCCTTTATACAGTTTATCCATTAAAATTTTGGACATTTTTAGCTCTTTTGTTTTTGTGCTCTGAATTATGCTGATTTATTACTGAATCATTGATAATTATCATCCAATTTTATATTCTCAATTTTGAATTTAAATTATTGGTTGACCCAATAACAAATGCTCATTATGTATAGCAATTAGCTCTCATTTCAAATATTTGTAACATCTCAAATTAATATTGTAATCAATATTAATTTCTTCCAATCAATACAAAATGCTATTCAATCTCTTCCAATTCAATATTTATTTTGAAATAAATCACACAATTTACAACAAAACAAAACGTGGTTATTAACAGCTAATTTGATTTAAAACAAATTAAATATTTATAGGGAAACTATTTCTGATATTTTTTTCCTCTTGAATTTTTTAGGAATATGCACGGAAGTTAATTAAATTGACAGCTATTATTAAACTCTTTCACTTTGCCCCCCAATTTTTTTTTTTTTTTTTTTTTTTTTTGTATAATGACTGACCACACCAAAATGGCTACTCACAATCATACGAGGCCGATGAGTGTAGTACAATAATAAATAAATTTTGTTCCCACGAGAAGGTGTATATCATCAACTATTCATTGTTTAATTGAATTGGAAAACTATTTGGGGTGTGTGTTGTGTGTGCATTATATGTAAATATTGCAATAAAAAATATATATTATATATAGGATATATGATTACACTAAGTATATGACTTCACCATAACAATCACACAAAATCATACAAACATACTTATCAATGTTGAAAGTCGTGCTCACTTAATCCTCGTAATATTCTCTCTTGAGTAACAAAGGCTATACCCATATGCACCAATAGACCTATCTCTCGATAACTACTCGAACTTACACACGAGTTCATTAAGAACAATGAGACACATTTAACAACTATACATGCAAAACCTCACGTATTTCTACCTTACTCTACATGCAGTGGACATTTAATCGAGTACGTTGTGTGTGTCACCTCTCGATCCATAACACAACAACCAAATTCATTCAAGTGGTGGTTAATCACTCAAAAGCATTAAAAACTTAAATAACCACTCAATCATCAACAATCATATTTAATAAAAACAGGCAACAATGTTAGGTTTACATCAAATCCCTAAAGAATGAAAGTACACATCAAAGAAGAGACAAGAAATACAAAGAAAAAAAAATACAAAAGTGAAAGAAAGAAGAATCCATCCGCTACCGGGATTCGAACACTGGGTTTTCTTGGTTGTCAATCGGATGTCTTGATCACTAGACGATCACAGTCTCCAATCTCCTTGAATGCCCAACTCCCTCATAGATGAGAAAGCTTTATCATTTTCTCTCTAATCTTCCTAAGATGGATGGCTTAAAGAAGAAATAAGTTTACCCAACAACTATGCACAATAAGTTGATTGTTATTTATTAAGTACATTCAATTCAAGTAAAATGTCCATTCTCTTGATTAAGGAAATTACCAAAAACAATTCATCACTCAACCAAAGCCATGGGAAGAGCAATTGTGTCTTAAACCAAAGACCTATTAAGCACAAGAATATAGAATCAAAGCTTAATCTAGCATGTCAATGCATCAACTAAACCTTTTCCATTATTTGGAGCTAATTAGTCAAGATTATGCCCAAAGCACAACCCTAACTCTCAATACTCAAATCATTCTAAACATGACATTTTGGATCATCCATCAACATACATACAATCATGGGATGTTACATTACACTACTCCTAAATTAAGTTATTCTACTCCTAATCTCATTCATGAATATACATCGATTTCTAACCTTCATACACATGCATGTCACAATAAGAGATTTAAATAATAGATATAATAAAGAATAGAACAAAACCCAAATGAATTTAAGAACAATCATACATAAATAGCACAAATGTATGATTACAAAGTTCCCAAATGGGGATTACACATCAAAGAAACAAAAAATAAAAAAAGAATTGAGTTGTAGAGAAAACCCTTGAAAAAATCTCCTCCAAAGCCTCTTCATTTCCTTGATGCAAGCATGGCTCGAAATTGGTTCTTAGAACCCTCATTTCTCCTTTCATTCTACTATAAGATGGGTAAAAGAAGTTTAGAAAGTGGTGGTGGTGGTGGTGGTGGTGATGTATGGTGAGCTCATATGGAGGAAAAACTTTCATGGGAGCTTGAAGCTTCACTCTTATTTGGGGAAGAAGATGAATGAGGAAGAAGAGATTTGTGTAGTGTGTGAGGTCTTGGACGGTGGTTGCTGGTTCTGTTACATAATACAAAAAATTAATGACAAATCAAGGGATAATATGGTAAATGACATAATAATGATAAATCACTTATCACATCATTTGAGTTGTGATTGGGAATGGTGACATGACTTGTACCCAACAACTTCATGAATGTAAGTATGAGGGCTTATCTCTTAGTCAACCTCGTCTTGTCGGTTCTATATCATATTGTTTTTGATTTGGTTGTATAACATTATTGATTAAAAAAATACTTCATAAAACCTTTTAAAAGGTGGTTGTTAAATATACTTCAACTTTAGCAAATTAGTGACAAGATGATATTGATCCCGTGGTTTGTCCTTCACACTACATCATAAGGAGGGCATATGGTTGAGATATTGAAATCAAAAAATTGGGTCAATATAGCCTTACCCTTAGTTATTTTATCTAAAATATATCAAATGAGGTGTAAAAAGAAAGTAACATATCCATCACATTATTAAATTAAAATAAAATAAAAATAAATTGATTTGTATTGTTTCTTTCAATTCCAAAAGGATACAAATTACAAAGATTCCCTTACTTTGGTAGTTAGAGACTTCAAAGTGAAGTTTCACCACCAGGTTTGAACCCGGAGTAGAGATGTTGAACAATCTTGTCGGGCCAGGCCGTAAATTTCAACCCGATCGAGTTCAAGGGCCCTAAACTTTTTTAAAACCTCACCCTACTCATGAGCCTTCTCCAAAGTGGACTTGGCCACAAGGGCTTTACACGTTTTATATTTAATAATATTGATTTCTATTTTATTTTTATCATTTTCACCCAATCTTATAAGCCCGTAGGCCTTGATAGTCAATCCCGATTCACCTCCCAACAAGCTTGGACACAGGCTTAGCCCTCAATTTGAGGGTTGGGCATGAGCTGGGTTAGGGCTGTCAGGCTTATTATTTAAGAAACTGTCAGGCTTATTATTTAAGAAAATTAAAATAAGGTCGTTTTCAGGTTTCGAAAACGGAAACCAAAAATTGTTTTCATTTTTTTTTTTTTTTTTTTTAAAACAATCAAATGAAAAACACTCCCCCCTTACTAAAATTCAAACACCAACCCAAATCAAGTCTCAATTCGCACAAAAACGATGTCGTTTTCAAGACTTCTCTTTCTCGGTTCCCTCCCTTTCCGTTCACGCAAACCCTCGCCTTTCTCTTCTATCCGGTTCCGCCGGCACGGTTCCTCCGCCGCTGTCGATAGCCCGAACACACCTCTCCAGTACCACCACCACCCCTGGCCCGAGTGGGTCTCCTTCGTCGACCGATTGAAAACAAAGGGTTACTTCGACGTCGAGAACATCACGTACAATGCTTTGATCAAGTTCGGTTGTCTCAACTTCGCTCGCGACCGCTACGATATATTCAGGCAACGTTTCAATTCTTTGTTATTAAATTTGTTTACAAGTTTAATTGTGTTTAGTTAAATTTATACTATCATTTTGTTGTTAATGGAGGTCATTGCCTACGGATTATATTCGAACAGTTGTGGGACATGGATGTCCTCATCTTTTTCATAAAGTTGTGAACTCAGCGAAGAAGTTGAGAGCTCGTGTTCGTCTTAATGAAGTGAATGTACGTTGTTTTTCTTTTTTCCTTCTGTTCATATATCGAATTCGAATTAAAGAATTGGGGAAATAGTGGAAAATGTAAACAAATTCGAAATAATTTATCTTGTTCTGTTTTTCATTTGATTAATTACGATAATTCTGCTCTGCAGGTATGCAATGGTTGCAACTTGCGAGGTTCTTGTGGTAAAGCTGATGTGACACTAAAAGAAGATGCCTGTACTGTGGATATCATGCGGGTACTATTGTACTACGCGCTGGATCCACTTGTTGTTACAGGAGGGGAGAAACCTTCCGGTAGAGAGATTGTCGATGCATCTACAAGGAAGCTGTTTTCGGAGTTGATCAAATTAAGTGAGACAGCCGTTGACCCATCAGTTCCAAAGCCTGCTTTAGAATCTCCCCCCAAAAAGGCAAAAACCATCAAAGGGGGTGATTGGATATGTCCCAAGTAAGTTACATTTGAAGGTTTTGCATTGTTGTTTAAGTTGAGTCTTTATATATTGCTCAATGATATCAATCGATTTTGTTGCTTTGATACCTGTTTTTTTATCTGGTTTTTGGAACTAAATTAACTTTCCTTTATTTATTAATAAAGTTAAACAAAAATTGAGTCTAGCGCCTTAGATCCAAATTTTGGCTTCTCTAATATCCTGTTGAATGAGTGAATTCTCTAGGAAATCCTTGACATTTTGGTTCTTAATGGGATTATTACTCTTTTCTACAACGTTAGAGCACTTGTCATCTTTAGTAACTAGTTCATTTAGTGTTGATGGGTACATTATAATTTTGTTTCTTATTGTTTTAGAATTTCTTGGGGACATTATTTTGTGAAACTGTCAACTGCAAGGGTATGGATTCAAACCTTCACACTTTTTTTTTTTTTTTTTTTTTTTGAAGGGGTTCTCAGTGCTTTCAATATATTAATAGTAAGCATGTTTTTGTACCCTATCATAATGTTCTTCCTGTTTGAATTTGTTTTCGGTTCTTGGAGATAGCAAAGTCATGTCAATTTACAAATGTTTTATGGAGGAAACTATTTGCCACCAATAATATATATATATATATTTGGAAACAATCGGCCACCACTAATTGATCAAAATTCAATCAAATAAAGTGAACCCATTGTTGGTTGAGACCCAGATGGGAATTTCTAGTTTCTGGTTGGAATCTTACTTTGGGGGGATTGATTCAATGGTCTAGAGTATTTTCTGTAAATTTATTTTCTTAGACTCTTGGTTGCAGATGCAATTTCATGGACTTCTGGAGAAATATAAAATGCCGACAATGCAAGGAAGATGGTCCTAGAAGTGTTGGGGTTGTTGACGCTGAAATGAAAAAAGGAATGAAAAAAGGAGATTGGATTTGCCCTGAGTATGTTTGCAATCTTCCCTTTAGCTTCATCTTATAATAAACCTTTGAATTGTATTGCTCTATCTTATTACTATTAGATGGGCAATTAGATGATCTCCTTAACTATAGTTATTTTGTAAAATGTTTTGTAAAATGTTCTTTGTTAGTAATTTGAGAGTTTGTGTTATCTTTTATGGATGATGCTTATATTTTATAGGTGTCAGAATAGTTCATTGTCTTCAAGAAGGAATTTTGCCACCTTACATGTGGTCATTTTAACTTTTGGATTTAAATACGATTGATCCGGTGAACGTGGTTTTGGGTGATTGCATTTGGCCTATAATTATTTTGTTTTAATTAAGCTCAAAGCTAGTATTAATGATTTCCCTTCATCCCCTCTCCCAACAGATAATAAACCAGCAACCCTACTTTTTTTTTTTATCATGTTATGATTGATTTCTTTCATCTCAACTTGTTATGCTTTTTCCCTATTGTTTTTTTTTTTGCAGATGCAATTTCATAAATTTTTCTAGAAATATACGATGCTTGAAATGCAGAGCAGAGGGACCAAAGAAGGTTGATATGGATGAGGAAGAAGTAAAGAAAGGAGATTGGAACTGTGCTCAGTAAGTTCTTTGCTCAGATAGGTGATTGTTGTTATATATATATATATATATATATGTATATATGCCAAGCTAACCTTCAAGGAATATTTGCTTTCCGGTTTTTTTTTGGTGAGGATATTTGCTCTACTTTCATGATCATCGTTTTGGCATTAGAATACTGTCAAGTATGTTGAAGACAGAACACAAAAAACTAGTTTCTTGAGTTTGATTCTGATGTTGCTACTACTATCTAAGGAATTCTTGGCTCTGGTGTGAAATTTTCTTCTTTGTATCCTTGGTCTTCATAAATAAACTTGACCCTCTCAATAATTGCATCGGTGTGCAGGTGTGGGTTCTTCAATTTTGCTAAAAATAAAAAATGTTTGCGTTGCTGCGATTCACAACCCAAGAGAAAGCTTAATCGTGGAGATTGAGAGTGTCCATCGCGTGGAGATTGAGAGTGTCCATCGTGAGTCTCTCTCCTTCCTCCCAAGGTTGATGTTTGTTCTAAAGGTTCAACAGCACAATTTATTAACCTGTCCGGTTTCTGTTTCCATAGGTGTGATTACTTGAATTTCAAGAGGAATAAAGCTTGCCTTAAATGCAACTGTGAATGCCCAGAAGCACCGGCAACACAATAGGAAGAGCAAACGTGAAGTCTTCATCCTCGTTTATCAGATACATTGAAGCCATCATCCTAGTTTATCAGAAACATTGACGGCTGCATATTTTCTTGACATGAGGATGATTATCTGGCGGTTAATGGTTATATCATGATTTCATGATATATTGATATGGTAATTAAATGTCCAAACCCGCCATACATGGATATCTATATCAATGTCTCCACAGTCAATGTGATTTTTGTATTCTCTAGTTTTTTTAGTTTGGCCTCGGGAAAAGCTAATTTTTTTGTTTGGATAATGTATTTTAGAAGAGCTTTTGTATTCAGAGCTTTCAAAATTGTTTGATTGGGATATTTTATAATCTCTTCTTAAGAAGAGTTTAGTGATGCGTAACAAAAGTGTGATTTACCAAGTTATATAACTTTGTCACCAATGTATTTATTAACCTCGGTTACATTAGAACAACAACATACATACAAAGGCTTGAACTTTGGTGGTGGAACCTCCCTTGGGAGACTCCAACCACCAAAGTTCAAGCCTTGGTATGTACATATTTGTCCCACCTTTGATCTTTAAATCTCAAAGTGTGGGGAGCCTTCTCTCGATTCAGTGGGAGCAGTCCTCTCTTCAGTTGTGAGAGTTGTAGTCTATTTGTTCCCTCTCCTTGATAGTGAGAGTAGTATTTCAGGCCGTGCTTGTAGAAGTTAATCTCGTCGGCCCGGTCAATTGTAATTGTAATTGTAATTAAAAAAAAAAAAAGAGTACACATCAATAAAGATAGTTCAAAAATAATTACTAACATGTAATATAAATCAATTAAAAGTTAAACAATAAGAAACTAAAAGTTGGATGTTATCTACAAATTGACTACCTATACATTCCAGCCAACAACACTAATCAAATTAAAATATTATGTTCCACATTGGGCAATGGTAATTATAGAAAAGATATTTGATACATGTTATACTATGAATTATTAGGGATGGCAAAATGGGATGGGTTTAGAGGGTTTGGCTCTTACCGGCATGATGAGGGCTGGGTTTAAACCCTGACAACATTCAGAATTATATTATAGTTTTAAAAGAAGTTTATGATGGTAGAAGTTGAAGTGCTAATGCGGTAAACACCCTAATGTGGATTATATGACATTTTTTTAGAAGAATTTTAGGATGATGAACGTAGAGATAATGAAATTGGTATACATTTACCTTAATAAAATTGTATACAGTGATTTGAACTATGATATTGTCGGCCTACTATGGCTTAGGCCGTATTTTTATTACCTCAACTTTTGAATTTGTAGCCGTGAAAAATAAATGAGAAAAATTTATGATATTTTCATAAATTTCAAAATTAGTGGAAAATTAGCATATTAAATCAAATATGTTATATGTCAAAGGATAGTAATTTTATAAAGCAGGGTTTAGGTTATAGGATTTATTAATCAAATTAAATTAATTGAAGATCAATGGGATATAAATGGAAAAAATAAAAAATTGTTTTCAATTTTTTAAATTACCTTCATTTTTAAATTATTATTTTTACTGTTTTTTAAATTAAAATGTATAATTATAAATTGTTTTTAAATTTTAAATTATTTGTATTAGATTTTATTGTTTTTTAATAAAAAATATTATTTTTATTTTTAAATTTTAATAACTAAGGGTATTTTGATATTTTCATTAGTTTTTAGTTCGATAATTTTCCTTTGGGGGAGGGAGCTGCTGGAGAAAGGGTCGAGATGGCGCATTGGCTCGGGTGATTCAGTCCGTGTCTACCATGATCGTTGGATCCCTCGCCCCACTTCGTTTAAACCAATCTCGCCGGCTGTTCTTCCTGCTGGTGCGTTGGTTAGTGATTTGAAGTTGCAGTCTGGTCGGTGGAATGAGGAGTTGGTTCGCAGCTCTTTTATAGTGGATGATGTGGATTATATTCTTGGAATTCCCTGTTCTTTGGCTACTAAACCGGATTCTCTTATTTGGCATTTTGAAAAGTCTGGTTCTTTTTCAGTTAAGAATACTTATCATGTGGGGTTCTCGCTGCAGGATAGTTCTTTGGCCTCTGGTTCGGGGTTGGGTGAGTTGGGCTCGTGGTGGTTTTTCCTTTGGCGTATGAGATTGCCTTCCAAGGTGAAGATGTTTTTATGGAAAGCCTGTCATGGGTGGCTGCCGGTGAGAGCAAATTTGGTTAAACGTCATCTGCAGGTGGAGAAGTGGTTCCCTTTCTGTTTCCGGAAGGATGAAACGATCATACATGGGCTGTGGCAGTGCCCTCGCTTGAAAGGGATTCGCCGGTATTTTGTGAATTTTAGAGGTTTGGTTGTTTCGGAGGACATGAGTTTCGTTGATTTTATTATTTCCTGTAAGAATAATGGTTCTGTTGCTGTTTTGGAGCTTTTTTGCGTGGTCCTGTGGCGTGTTTGGTTTATCCGTAACTCTTGTATTTTTAACCCTGGTGTTGCTGTTGATTTAGAGGTTGTCTCTTGGGCTGAGTCTTTTTTGGAGGAGTTCAGGGGTGCTAACAGTCCTGCAGCTGCTGCCATTGTTCCTGGTGGCCGTGAGGTGGTCACGCCAGCTTGGAGACCTCCTGATATGGGTTTCTTTAAAGTTAATGCTGATGCTGCGGTGGATTTGTTGAGGAATAGGTCTGGTTCGGGGGCTATTATCCGTGATTGGAGGGGTTTGGTTATGGCGTCTTGCACCCATTCTTCTCCAGTGAGTCTTTCTCCTCAAATGGCCGAAGCTTGGGCCATTCTCAGGGGCTTTTGGTTTGCGCTTCAGGCGGGTCTTTGGCCTTGCGTGGTGGAGTCTGATGCTCAGGGAGTGGTCTCTTTGATTAATTCAGGGGTGGCCCCTCTGGCCGATATAGGTATTATTATTGAGGATATTTTAGAGCTTATTCGGGGTTCCCCGGGTTGCACTGTGGTTTTTGTTTCTAGAAAAGCTAATATGGCGGCTCATTGCCTTGCCAAGCTTAGTCTTAATTTCGTTTCGGACTATTTTTGGATGGAGGAGGTTCCGCCTTGTGTGGCTCCGATTGTGTTGGGTGAAATCCCAACGCGGTTGTAATCCTTTGTGTTTCTTAATGAAGTTTTTATTTTCAAAAAAAAAAAAAAAAAAAAAAATCAAACTGCAGAGGAGGTCAGTGTTTTTTTTACCCCTTTAGTGTCTAGATCAAACACAACCGTTGGATTTCTTTATAGACAATCGAACGTTTTTTACTGGCTCTGTATAGTTAGCGTGCCAGTACTATAGTAACACTCACCCTACTATGCTAATGTACACTTCAAAAGCTCTTCAACAATTTTCTTCTTCCTCCATTTATCCATTTCTCCAACTCTCTGTTCGCCGTAAAACGATGTCGTCTTCAAGACTACTCCTCGGTTCCTCTCCGTTCCGTACACACAAACCCCTCCCTTTTCAACGTCTCTTCACCACAAAACTCTCGCCTCTCTCTTCCCTCCAGTTCAGCCGCCACTGCTCCTCCGCCGCAGTCGACACAGTCACCGCCGCAGTCGATACCGACGCGGACAACTCGAGCTCACCTCTCCAGCAGCACCACCCCTGGCCCGAGTGGGTCTCCTTCGTTGACCGGTTGAAAACAAAAGGTTACTTCGATGGCGATAATATTACAAACGATGCCACTGTCAGTAACAGCGAGAGTTTCAGGGTTGATTACAAGGACATGGATGTTGTCAAGGACGCTTGTCTCTCTTTCGCTCGCGACCGCTACGATATTTTCAAGTAAAGTTTACATTTCTATTATTTTTTGTTATTTCTTTGTTTGTAATTGTGTTAATACAAGTTTTGAATTTGTGTTTACTTGAAAATTTGAATTTTGTTTCGTTGTTAATGGAGGTCGTTGCCTGTGGAAGATATGCAAACGTTGGTTGGAAATGGATGCCCTAATCTTCTTCGAAAAGCTGTGAACTCGGCCAAAAGATTGAGAGCTCACCTTCGAATGGACGAAGGAGATGTATGTTAATTATTCTTTTTTGTTAATGTTCATTTATCAAAAAAGAAATTCAATATATGTATGTTGTGATGTTTCAATTTATTTTCAAATGCTGTTTTGAGCGGAAATACTTTGCGTTGCAGGTATGCAGTGCTTGCAATTTACGAGGTTCTTGTGATAGAGCTTATGTTACACTTAAGGAAAATGAAGCAGCTGCCCGAACTGTGGATATAGTGCGGATACTGTTGTTCTATGCGCTGGATCCGCTTGTTGTTGCTGGAGGAGAGAAACATCCTGGTGGAAAGACTGTTGATGCATCTGTGAGGAAGATGTTTTTGGAGTTGATCAAATTGAGTGAGACAGCCCCGGACCCATCACTTCCAAAGGCTGCTTTGAGATCTCCAAAAAAGGAAAAGACTGTCAATCGCCTTGATGATGAACTAACACGGGATGTTGAAATGAAAAGGGGTGATTGGATGTGTCCCAAGTAAGTTGCATTCGAAGATTGTTGATTCCTGTTAAACTTGAATCTTTATATCTTGCACAATGATATTAATTGACTCTTTTTGCTTAGATTGCTTTTTTTTAACCTGGTCTTTGATGGATCTAAATTTAGGTTTATCTAATATCCCTGATGAATAAGCGGTTTCATTAGGAAATCCTTGCCATTTAGGTTCTTAATGGTTTCACTTTGTTGCAACTGGCCAACAGTTGGGTACTTCTGTCAGTTAGCACTTGGGCCATTTTAATGTTGATGGGTACATTAGAATTTAGTTTCTTCCTGTTCTAGAATTATAGGGGTCAATATTGTGAAAAAAGTCTTGCGGTGCCAATTGTAAAGATATAGGTGTAAACCTTCACAGGTGGGTACTTAATGTGAAAAATGTTAAATGGTGAGGACATCTTGAGTGAGATTAGTTCTTAATGATTTTATTATATGATTTCAGGCCTTTTGCTGTAGTACTGAACATTTTTTTCACTTGTCAAAATGCTCATTCTTTATTTATTTATTTTTGGATTTGTGAGATAGCAAAATCCTGTCAATTGACAAATATTTTATGGAAGGAACTATTTGCTATGGATATTTTATCAATCTAATTCAATTTTAGTATTGCTTGGACTTAAAAAGTCATTATCGGTCAATCCAAAAAATTAAAATAACAATAATGAATCCATTATTGATTGAGACCCAAATGATAATTTCTAGTTCAGGTTTTATGTGGAATTAAGATTCCTGGACATATGTCTTTAAGATTTTTGTTTTCTTATTTTCTTTCACTCGTGGTTGCAGATGCAATTTTATGAACTTTTCTAGAAATATACAATGCCGACAATGCAAGGAAGATGGTCCTAAAAATGTTGGAGGAGTTGATGTTGAAATGAAAAAAGGAGATTGGACCTGCTCTAAGTAAGTTTGCAATCTTCCCTCAAACTTCTTCTTATTATATAAATTTTTTAACAATATTTCTCTTTCCTATTACTGTTACATGGGAAAGCAGCTGGTTTCCTTTACTAGAGTAAATTGATGATTATGTGCGAATATTCTTTATTAATTTTTTTGTTTGTTCGAATTTCAAAGACATGAGAATATCTTGAGTTTGTCTAGAAATTTATTTGAGTATGTTAATGAATAGTGGAACTTTTTCATTGATTGATCTGCTGTCCATGTTTCAAATGTTATCCTTCATGAATGTTGTTTATAGGTCTCAGCAGTCTGTTGTCATCAAGAAGGAATTTTGCCACCTTGCTTTTGGTCATTTTAACTCTCAATTATAAAATATGGTTTGAGTTGGTGAGGGTCTTTTTGGTGGTTGTGTTTGACAAAAAATTATTTTGATTTAAATGGAGCTCAAAACTAGAGATCTCCCTTCATCCTGCTCCCCTCGGATGATAAACTAGCAACCTCTGATAGCCACATTACTATCAATGTTATCTTTGACTGCTTTCATCTCAATTGGTTGCACTTTTTTCCTTGTCCTCTGACTGGTATCTTTTGTTGCCATTGCAGATGCAAATTCATGAATTTTTCCAGAAATAAACGATGCTTGAAATGCAAAGCAGATGGACCAAATAGGGTTGATGTAAATGAGGTCGAAAAGAAGAAAGGAGATTGGGACTGTCCTCAGTAAGTAATTTGTTACCAAATTTTTATGCAAAGCTAACCTTCAAGGAACATTTGCTTTACCTTCATCTATCATCATTTTGGCATAGAAGCTACATGATCTCCAACTATGGACCAAAAACATAAACTTGCTCTTTAGTTTCCATTCCAATGTTGACTCTGGTGTGAAGTTTTCTTTTTTCCTTGTTCTTCATTGATAAATTTGATTCTACCTTCAATATTTGCATCTCTGTGAAGGTGTGGGTTCTTGAATTTTTCTAGCAATAAGAAATGTCTGCGCTGCCCCGAATCACGGCCGAAGAGACAGCTTAATCCTGGAGAGTGGGAATGCCCTTCGTGAGTCTCTCTCTTCCTCATGGTTGATGTTTGTTACAAAGCTTGGGCAACATATTTTTATTAACCAAGTCTGCATTTTTATGTTTCCATAGGTGTGATTTCTTGAACTACAGGAGGAATAGAGATTGCCTAAAATGCAACGGGGAACGCCCAAAACGAGCGGCAACAGAATATGAAGACCAGACATGGAGTCGTCCTCGTGTAGAAGATACTTTCACCGGCACACATTAACTTTTGGTCATATCATGATTTAGTAGCTAAAGCCCACTACACATGGATACCTGTGTTGCTCAAATTCTGGTAAAAGTAGCATCAGTGACCTCCAATTAGCTTCACAGGGCTTCCCACAGTTTTGTGATTTTGGATTTTTGGTCCTCTCTAGTTTTAGGTAATTTAAGGATTTTGTGGCTGCTGATTATTTTTGAGTGTATAGAATGTTAGAAAGATTTTGATTGTACTGTTCGTCATTCCTTACAATAATGATCTATTAGTTTATTTATTTTTTCATCTCAACTATATATATATATATATATAACCTTTTTTTTTTTTTTAAGTTGATAATTTTAGAGGTTTTTTTTTTTTTTTTTTTTTTTGATAAGTTAATTTTAGAGGTTAAAATGGTTTATAGTTGCATTTTTGGATCGTGCAATAAAAAAAAATTCGAGGGGGTTCAAACTTAAAAGAATAGCCATAAAGATATTATATGTAAAATCATAGATAGATTTGAGATGTCTAATTTGAAAAGGGGTAATATTATTGAATCCAAATATTTGGTCAGACATTTATAACCCAAATGATTTGTAATTTTTTAATGGATCGGATTATATAAAAACTATTTTTGGAAACTAGTGGAATTTGTGTAGTTTAGTCAAAGACAAGGGTAAACTTAAGAAATATTCACTTTGAAGTTTCGATTAAACACAACCGTTGGATTTCTGTAATCTGTATATATCTGTAATGACAAGCCAGCACGCATAAACAAAGGGAGAAGGGTTTCATACAGTCCCGGCAACGTTACCGTGCCACTACTTTATCTGAGGCTCACTCACTGCAAAACCCTAGTCGTACTACATAGGGTTTTCTATTTAAACCCTAGTTGTACTAATAGGGTTTTCCATTTTAAATCCACAAAAACAATCACTCTTAGTTGAAGTAAGTGATGGAGGAGAGAGACGACTACACGTTTATGACGATAAAAGACGCGATTCTGGCGGTAAACCAAAAGGTGAACCTAATCGGCGTCGTCGTGGAGTGGGGTTTCCCTAAACAAAGCAAAGGCTCTGGTAATCAAATAAACCAATTTATTTTTCTTTAATACTATTCATTGATACAATGTGCAGTGAAGAAACAAATAATAATTATAAATGTAATTAGAAAATGCTTCAATTTTTTTTTATAATTTTAATTTTTTTATTTTTATTTTTTTATGTTGCTCATTTTGGGTTAACTTCGCTACACTGTTGATTTATTCATTGATTTGGGAGTTGTTGAAATCGATACAATGACTGGCGATGATGACAAAAAGGCCGGACTTACGGCTGCTACTATTTAGTATGGTAGTAGAATGATTAGCTTTCTAATTAAGGTTGCTGAGCCAGTTTAATAAATGTTAAAAAAAAAAAAAAAAAAAAAAAACTTTGAAGTAAAAAATCTTCCTGTTCTTTGTGGTTTGCTTTGTAGCCTTGTTAGCAGGTTTCCTTGTGAATAGATTTACTTCAGATATTGATGAGATTTATTAAATAATGGGGTTGTTCTTCATCTCAGTGGAGTTTATTTTCCAAAGAGTTAACAAAGGAAAAGGATTATTAATTTGTATTATTTGGTAATTTTAGAAGCATATGCCTTTGCTCATGGAGATGCGAGCATTTTGTTGGTTCTTCATGAACTTTGGAATCCAAATATATTCATTAGTGTGTGGTTTGGTTCCTTGTTCTTCGTATTTTAATAAGCTTTTGTTTCGCTTCTAGTGTGAATGTATTCCATGCCTATATATTTTAAATTGCATTTATTTTAATACAAATTTATTTCTTACTGAATCAGGAAGCAGAGAATATAAATTATGATTATTTATTTTAGAAAATTAATCTGGCTTGCTTGATGTTATATTTTCTTGAATTTTTCAAGTTTTATAATTTTGCGTGTGGATAATTGTATTATGAGGAAAAGGAAAAGGAAAAGGAAAAGAGTTGAAAAGTATTGATACTCGAGGCTTAAGATATAAAATAATTGGACATTACTGGTGGTGGATTGTTTGGTATTACAATCGTTTGTGAAAAAGAACACTCTTTAGCCTTTAAGATAGATGCATATTGACGGGTGTTGTTTGTTATGTAAATCTGGTTGGTTTCAATCAGCATGGTTTATGTGCTCCTAATTGATTTTCATATTTACTTTAAAAATTTTGCTTTTATAATTGTTGTTTTTCACATTGAATTAATTAGTGAGTACTTGAATATGTATGGGTTATGGAATGGATGGATCCAGTCAGGTAAAAAATTTACCCATTAAATCGGTTATGAATTTATTATATTCTATATTTGCTTCAACTAACAAATTGTTGTCTTTTTAATTTGATTTGAAACTTGGAACTTATTTTATTCTAGTTTTGGTTACCAAAGTATGTATGTTTTATTTGCAGATAGTTTTTGTTCACTAAAAATATTTGATGAATCACATTCAACACCTGGGATTTCAGTTAATATTTTTGCTGAAAATATGGAAAAGCTTCCTCGTGTTGTATCAGTTGGGGACATAATTCAGCTTTCTCATGTCATGGTATAATTAGATGCCGAGTTTCTTTACAATATGATTTTTCTAGTGTTTTTGTGCTGATTTTCTTTTCATGTTAGTATTCAAATATTTATGGAACATGCCCTGTATACGATATGATTTTCATCAGTTAATGTTTCATTATCATGTATATGAGAACAGTCAAAACTTGATGATTTTCCTAGAGTATTTGTCTTTGAAGGATGATTTGAGAGAAAGGGTGACAGGATAAAAAAAAATATAGGAAAGAGTAGAGCTGAAGTTCTTACTTCAATTCTCTTACAACACTACTTTATTCATATGATAAAAAGTACACAAGGTGATAGTTTATAACAATTATCCCCACATGTATACTACTACCCTTATAGTTTGTGTTAAAATATCGTACACCAAAGACAGACATAGATGATATCAGGTGATGATTCTCTATGATCTCACAAGTAATGATATTGAAAAATCAAATTGTGTGAATATTATTCTCTTGTACATTACTGGTTTATCTCAACAGGTATGTTGCATAATATGGTTTCATTCTTTAAAATAATTGAAAATATAATTCCAATTATAAGCTTTCCTTAGACGCATTAACCCCAACTTTAAGAAGAAACTATGGAATCAAGCCTTCAGTCTTAACTATTTTATGAAATTATTTCTTACCTCTATCTAAGATTATAGTCATTGAAGTGACATCTTCATCACACGCATTTCTTGTGTATTACACGAAGTGTAGCGTAGAAACAGGATGTGATCTGCTGCACTGTAGACATAATTGTGGAACTAAACTTGAGAAGTTCACATTTTATGGTCTGTTGCCACTGATAGAATTAACCCCTTATACCCCAGTTCAGTGATACAAAAGTCTGTATTATTAATTCCAAATAAAACTATCATTAGCTGGGCCTTTTATCATTTAATGTACATATTTCGAGTGGTTTCCTATTATATATTGCCACTTATGTTCTTACTTTGATTTGATTGTAGGGATGTCTCAACTTTTTTGATGCAAACATGTATGTGGATGTTTTCTCATTATGTTACCATAAACTAATGATAATTTGGTATATGAAGTGAGATAGCAATTCCTTCCGTCAAGCATATTCTGCAACAAAGTCTGTCTAACTCTTTGTTTCCTAACATCTGTTGAAATTTCACATTTCTTTCCATGTCCATACTTTAGAATGCAGTCAGGGTCATATGCCATTGATCTTGCTCTTTATTGAATGTCTTCTTATCCTCCATGACTATCCCATCTTCCTATCTTACCTGATGGATTCATAACTTTCTTGGAATTTCATGTACAACTTGAACCTGGGAAGTCAAGTTTGTTAGAAATTATTTTCCTTTTAAGTTCTTCCATAGTCCCCTCAGTTTTTCTTTTGCATTATTAATGGTAATGAGCATTAAGACTTACTATAATACATGACTTGTTTCATTGGGGGCCTCTTACCAAGGTGAAACTTCTTGTACCTCATGATATAGGGCAAAGCTTTGCAGTTTTCTCAAACATTGGTGTAAGCGCATTCACAATTCGACTCCACAATATGGAGTTGGGGTAAAGCATTTTTCCTTAAAATGAAACAGTTTTAGGCTTTTGTCTATTATCTTTTTTTTTTTTTTTTTTTGGATTTGTCATGAATCTTTTAGGGTTGTTTAAAATGAATTGATTCCATAGAATCTTGTTCAAAAAATCAATTCCATAGAATTAAGTCTGCAAAGATGCCCATGCATGTATATTTTTGTGTATTTATAAAATTACCACAGTAGCATTAATGATGCCATGTCCTTACGGCTTACAGTATCTTTCCCCTCTTATAAAGTAACCAACACATCAGCATGTCTGTTTTCAATTGTTCCCCTCTCTATGTACATAGTATTCAATATATCATTAGATGAATTGAGTACTACATACATAGAGAGGGGTACAATTGCTAGCGGTTTGAAATTGACATGATTAAGAAAAGGGCACATCTTCTATTCATTACTCTCCTTTGTCTTCTAGAAGTTCTAGCTAACCAAAAGGTAATAGCCAACAAGTGAACATTATGACACTACTAATGTTTCATATAATGACTGGAATCAACTGTAAGAACAATACCGAATCAAATTGATTTCATAGTTACCATATCAAGTGGAATCAAAGTAATTCTATTTACTGTAGATAACCTTGGATTTTTATCTAATTGGCACATTGCTGCTATCACTTTCCAAGTGGACAGTAAAAATTATGATTTTTCATTTAAATTGAATTTTTAGGTGAATTCTTAAGATTGGCAGCACAATTCTGCAGATAAAAACTCACAATGGTGAAGCATATGCTCTTTTCAACAAAAAGTTTTCTTCTTTCGCTTTATATGAAGGGAAAAATGGTGAAGACTTCCTTCCATATCAGGTTTCGCTGCAATTTCGTCCGAGAGAGCAGGACAAGAAGTTTGTAGGAGGCTTGAGAAAATGGTTGTCTAATTTTCAGCTTGGTGAAGGTATGGTCTAGAATATGCCACAGCTATATTAATAAACGATGTGCCCTTTTTATAATCATGTCAATTTCCACCTGATAGCAATAGTCTAATGCTATTCTGTTAAGATGCTAATGATAATAAAGTTATTAGTTGCTGGAAATTATGTTATGAATTCCTGTTTTCTACTGAGATATGTATGCTTATACAAAGTATTTGGATAATGTTACCTGGAGTAATTCAGGAGTGTTTCTTGGATGTCTTAATACATTTCAAACAGATAACATCTACCCACTTAATGAATTATGTTTTGGAAAAGAAAAAAAAAAAAATCAGTGCATGTATCATATAGGTCTAATGCACATGTGCATTCACGCCTCCAAGCACTGATTTCTATGGTGATTTATAGCATTACCAAAGGTTCTTAAAAATATTTGAATCTGTACATAATTCAATGAAAAGCTTTAGTTAAGCATTTCAACATCCTGGTTGGCTAGTTTAGGTAAGTTGATGTACTGAAGTTGGTGTTCTCTTTTCTTGGTGACTTTTAATTTCATATAGGAAGCCCAATAACTTTTGGGGTCTATATATATACTCTTGTCATATATTATTGATTGCATTTGAAATGAGTTAAGCTTAAGGAGATCCAATTGAATTAACCAAAACTTAAGTTATTCATTTTAATGGGTATCTCAAGTTTACTATCTGTTGGTGAGAGTCAGACAAGTAGCTCAGCTTATTTCTGGCTGAAGCTTAGTGGTATGTTCCCCCATAAGGAGGGTGTGTTCTTGGTATATAAACTTTTTTGTTTACCATGATGTTTGGTATATAAATTTATATTGCTACTCAATCGGTCTTTTCTGACTACCTGCCCATTGTTATGGGCTACCCACTTGCAATCAAACTAAAAGACCAACTTATTAGGTGGTGCTAAGTTTCAATCGCATCGCTAAAAACCTCTATGCCTTGTATTCTATTCTGGTGATAATTTTCATAAATTGCTGCTTAACCTGATAAAATGCTTCAAATTTTGAGTGCGCTTGGTAGATTCTAGAAACATCCCGTTGTTAAGAGAGATCAAGAAAGGGGAGCGCATGGATTTGGCTTGCAAGGTATATTCAATCTTATATTTTTATCCTTTTTGTACGTTTGAGTCTGCTTGAAAACTTTATTCTGAATGTTATTATTTGAAAATTTCCATACCATGTGATTCTGTTTCGGCATCATTATTGTGCACTACTGATCATTGTACTCTCAATGTGTTGTTGTAAAAGATACTTCACATCTGTGAAGTTGCTGAGGGTGAGTGGATGGCCTTTGTTTGGGATGGAACTGATACTCCACCAAACCATATTCATAATAAGTGAGTTGATAAATTTAATTTTGTTTGTTTTTCTATAAAAGATTTTCTAATGCTGTTAGTGCGAACCTTAGGCTGGAAGATGAAATGGATAACCAGCTTCCCTTACAGTTGGAGCCCTTGCCTTTGTCAAGGGATATTTTGCATTCGTTTCCTACTGTTGGAAGTATCTTGAGAGTGATCATAGACCAAGTCAACAAAAAGCATGTTCTCCACTTGCTGAACACGGGTAAATGGATGATATTTCTAAATGTACTTTGTCAAGTGAATGCTGGATTATGGAATGGCGTGTTGACACACTTCACAAGGCTGCGATATATGCCAAACGAGGACCCTCTCATATTAGACCGTCAAAGGTGGTTGTTACTTTATTTTTTTATGCAGAAGTTGATGTACCAATCATTATTGACTTATTGTACATTATGTATAATTTTATGTAACTTAGGCCTTTTGAAAAGCGGTTGTCAATTCAATATGGGCGGATGCCATTCTGGAGCTTTCCTTGGATTTCACGAATTACAGGTGTTTTACACTTTTACCTTTATACTTTGTTAACAATGACACTCTTTTTTAAAACTTCTTGTTTATTAGTAGTCTGATTTAAGTCTACTGGAAATATTAATTCCATCACCAGAACCTTTGTGATATGCTGACTGATTTGTTCTTGTTATCTTTGTTTAATCAGAGGTTGATTACAATGATGACAAGCCACCATTTGTTACGTTGATGGATGTTCTCAATCATCAAAAGGTATATTTCTTGTTAACTTTTTGTTATTATAAATATTGTTTATAATCTTTCTAATTTGAGAATGTCCATGATCATTGTAGAGTGTTTTCCTGTTTTTTTTTTTTTTTTTCTTCTGTTTTTTGTTTTGAATTGTGCAGTAGAGGACTAACTGCTTGGCAGCCCAAGGTTTGATGAGAAACATAATTCTGCTGTTTTATTTTTATTTGAAATAACCCTTTCATGTACTTATTATATTTGTAAAGTTTCTCCTTGCCTCTTGGGCTGCCAATCACTTTTTCTTGACTGATATATTTGCGAATATTCCCCAATATTTTCTAGGTTGTATCCCATAAGACGATTATTTTTATGTAAAATTAATATATTTAAAAGAATGGTATAGTTTTGCATATTTCAAAGCTTGCACATTTGTTAAAGGGTATTTGATATTTCTGCATGAATCTACAAGTCTAGGACATATAGTGGTGCTGTTGTATCTGGTGAAATGCTTGCATTGTAAGAGCTATGTTTTTTGTGTTTAGAAATGTTCCATTTCAAAAGAAAATCTCTTCCCAAATAGAATTGGTAACCGCTTTGTGTGAAAGCACCAGCTTTGGCAAAAGTTTCAAAGCTATTCTGAATCATTCCACCAGTATATTGGCTCCAGGACCAGGATAGTGTAGCCATTGACACAAAAATGCTCTTTTGCCTATTGCCTACAAGTGTTTGTTCCCCCATGTACATCTTAACGGCGTTGGTAAATGTGATGACAGGTAACAGCTAAATTCAGGTGCACAATTCGGGTTGTAGCTGCATTTCCATGTCAGGCTGAGGACCTTCGCTCACCTTGTGGAAATTACAGGATGAGGCTGACACTAGAGGATCCAACTGCAAGAATCCATGCTTTTGTGTATGGCGAAGATGGGGTAAGCAGCACATATTTCTTACCATAACGTTTTAGAATCGTTAAGCCATTAAATATCTAATTTTCCAAGTCCCATAGCTAAGCAACAGATTGCAGAATGTGATTTTCGTTGATGCTCATGGGAATCCTTTTGAACGTCCTTTTTACTGTGTTGACATCTGGTTTACCAAGTTTCTCAATATTTCATCTTTGCTCTGAAACTGGATGCATAACTTACTGGTTTAACATTCTCTACATTTCTATACTGTTGTGTTTACATTCAACTGGACTCTTATCTGATTTTATAACTTGTATCCATGATAGGAGAAATTTTTTGATGGTTATCCCTCTGTCGAGGTATTGAAAAGAAAGCTGAACAAATTGCTCGGAGTTGCTATAAGTGATGATGGTAAGGAAATCAAGGATGCTCCCAGAAATCCTCCATGGGTGCAGTGTTGCCTGAAATCTTATTACCTTGATAAAAATGACAAATGGGGAAGCAGGCATTATAGAATCTTCGATACCAAGCTTGTTGGTTGAGGAATTTGACAATCTTCGATACATTCAACTGAACTGTTTTCATCATATCATGCATTTGCAGTCGTATCAGTATACATACCTCCATTAGCTTCCCCTCTAGCTAGGCAGTAGAGTATATTGTGATGTGTACATATTTTTGTGGTATTGCCTAAATTTTGTATCATGAGTGAACTTGATTACATGTGGAATCTTCTTGGCTAATGGGTGTAAAAATTTTCCTGCATAGATTAATCACCATCCAAATTGATGGTCTAACTTGAAAAAAGAAAGTTCTTCATATACTTGATCTGTTTCTTGATCAACTCTAAATAGCATTTGAAAAGAAATCAAATCATGTGCATACACAAGAACCCAAAAATGTTGCAGAAGAAATTAAAAAGAGATTCACTCGACAGTCATTGAGCAGCAAAAAATGTGAAGCCTTGATCCGGTGCAATTCTATTGTATAATCAATTCTCATCACGATCGATGTTTTTGGTATATATAAAATTAACAAAACAACTAAACTCAAGGAACTATAATTTTCACAAGTCAAATCCTCAAAAACACATTTTAAATATATCGTTAGAATGTGAGGCAAAAAAAGAATTCAGCCTTGTCTGAGTTTCTCTATGGTACACAATGTAAGAAGCTCTTTTCACCTATAGCTAAAATGGACCAGATGCCTGTACATCATCATTTTGTGGTAGATTTTTCTAAACTTTCATGGTTTGGAAAAAGCAGAAACTACCTTGCAGTAACATAATACCAACAATGCCAGTGCCACAAATTAATTGAATGCAGCAACATGCTCATTGTGTGGGTTTGGCAAGACCGCCTCACCAGCAGGAGGAACTGCGTTTCTCCGCTGTCGCTCACGAAAGTACAAGACCGTTAGAAGACAGACAAAAAGAGTCAATATTGTTGCATTTCCTTCTTCCAAGAGCACATTCTCCACCCACGCTTCTACTTTCGGATAGAGTTCAGGCAGTGAATCGATCACCCGGACCTAATAAATACACAACACCAGCATCAGTTAGAGCCCTGAGGATAAACGCCATAGATACTCTCTTATTTTCATTCATTTTCTACTGTAAACGAATTCAAAATAATCAAATATGATGGATGAACTGATGGTGAATTGGCTAGTCTTTCAATAAAATTCTAATATCAATAAGAGCAAAGGTAAGCTAGCCCGATGAATTTCCAAAGTTTTAGCATCACAAATTTTGTACAAAATTCTTTTCTTTCCACTATCCATATAAACAAAGCAGCATTGAGTTTATCAAGATTTATGTGTTGAACTAGTTCATACTGGTAACAATGGGCCACACAGCCTGCCTTATCAATCAAAAACAAGGTCAAGGCCAGTTGACAAACCAAGCTGACCATCACCATAATGATTGCTTAACTACGCTGAAAAAGGAAAAGATAGAAAAAGAATTTACCAGGAAACCGTCTGCATAGTTCTTTCGTATCCACAAGCTTGAGAGGGCAAGTGTAACAGGCAACTTTGCCGCAGGATCAATCTCTACAGCTTGATCATAGTAACGTTTTGCAAGATGAAGATCAAGTGGAAGTCCTTGGCCATGCTCGTGCATGTACCCAAGATTGAACATGGCTTGTGCATTGGCTTGGGATTTAGCATGCATGTAAGCCTCTGCAGCACGTTCATAATCCCTCTCAGTACCCTGAGGAAATAAAGCCAAGCAAATCAAGAGTTATGACAAATAAAAGTTGCAGGATACTCTCAGTGCCCTGACAACATAAAGCCAAGCAAATCAAGATTTATAGACTTAAAGAAGCACCAAATATAAAAGTTATAGATCCTGAACCTAGATAACGTCCTATATCTTGTCACACATACCCGACCATAATAATATGCATCCCCAATCAGCAATGCTGCATGTTCATTACCCTGCTCAGAAGCTTGCCACCACAAAGAATGTGCACGCTGATGCCTTTCTGCATCAGTACAAAGTCCAGATTCTCCCATGCACATGCTTCGTTCCCCATATTTGTCAAGGATCCATGCAGCATTACTTTGTGCAACCTCATAACCAAGTTCAGCCATCCTTGAATACAAGAGGAATGCCTTACCCACATCGCCTTTTAAGTATGATTCAAGAGCCCATCTAGACAAGGAACTCCATGGTCCTCGTTCTGCAACTAGTTTGTACAATGCAGTAGCCTGAAATCAAACAAAGTAAAGCTGTAAGATCTGATCCAGACCTGATAGACCTTCCAAAGCCTTGTAAATCCTGAATTACCTCCAACAGAAGTGGGCTCGAACAATGACACCAATCCAGAATGTTTTTGAATTAATGGAAATCCATACGTTTTACTTTAATTATACTTAATTCACTAAATTAGTCAGTTGTATATACTATTCTTTAAGATGGGGCCATTGCATAAACAGCCAACATACAATTACCAAATGTCCAATGTTTACTAATTGTTGGATTGAATCTAATGAATTTAAACTTTAGTGATAAATGATAGTTTGGCATAGTATCAACGTTACTTTGATCTACGATAGTTTTCCATCCCTCTGTTAGAATGTTACCATAAATCTCAAAAACACATTAACATCTTTCATTAAACTCCTATTATCATTTAGAACAAACCATCAACAACAAAACATATTTATGAGTTAGAACAAATA
The DNA here is from genome assembly GCA_954870605.1 of Acer campestre. Lineage (NCBI taxonomy): Eukaryota > Viridiplantae > Streptophyta > Magnoliopsida > Sapindales > Sapindaceae > Acer > Acer campestre. Next base: position 26,483,632 of record OX940807.1, on the reverse strand, counting down.
GTTGATGCTTATAGCATGCAAACTCAGTGACTGGTGGACCATCAGGTTGGCTCATCAAGCCATCACCGATATGTTCCAGAGCAAGTGAGCAAGAAAATGGCAAAATAGTATAACCGTCTAAGGCTCTAAGTATTTATCAAGGAAAGTAGAAAGACCAGAAATAAGTTTTAAGCACATAATATCTATTAACAAAGACAACGAAAAACAAATCAAACCAAAACTAAAAGCACAATATAGCTAAACTTACCATAGGAAGATTCTTCTTAAGCCCAACACCAGTGTGGAACATCTTTGCCAACTGGTAGAATGCCTTCTGGTGACCTGCATTAGCAGCCACTAAAAAATATTTGCATGCTAGCTTTACATCCCTTTTTACCCCAATCCCTTTATAATACATCACTCCAAGGTTGTAATGCCCGCCAGTTTCCTCATTTTCAGCTGCCTTTTCAAAGTATTCCTTTGCCTGAAGTAAAAAGAATTAGTTTTCCATAAACTCTTAAGATTGTCATTAAGAGACCTCAAAGAACTAGGCTAAATATAGGTTAAAGCCAAAAACATAAGATTTAAGAAAAGTGTAAACTGTTGACTAATTATTAGTACCATTATATTTCTATTGCCGATTATTAACCAAATTAGATTTAACGGGAAGCCAGGTCATGAATACCATCTTAGATGTCAAAGGAGATGGCTACAAATACAAAATATGCACCTTGCTTTATATGTTCACCAAGAATTCACTACTTAGCAACCAATAGAATGGGGAAAAGAATGCTTAGTACAACTTAACAAAACCAGTTGCTCGATGCATTTTTCTTATTTGATAGAGACTAAAATCGCAATTTAGCAAGCACTATTGCAGCAGTATAACACTGCATCATGGTAAACAGTCAAATGAGTATACAGAGAGCACTCTGTAGCTATTCAAAAAATCTCTCTTTGCCTTGAAAGGAAACACAGAATTTTATCTTGACATAGATATAACCATATGGAGAACCAGTGATTCACAGGAAAAAAAAACAGCAGAAGCATAAAATTCTATACTAGAATCTACATCAGACTATTTCAATATAAGTTTTCAGCAATCCATTAATGGGACATCCACCCTTACTCACAAGTCACAACCCACCACTCTTTCCTGCCTGCAAAAACTTAACTTATATTGAATGTTGTTTAAGCTAATTACATTGACATCCAGAAATAAGAAATCATTAAAGAAACACTCCTAGATTAAAAAATAGTGAAAAAGGGATATTTCTAAATAATTAAGTTCAAGTGGAAAAAAATTGTAGACCGAAACAAGCAGAGGGACGAAAATGAGCTAACAATGTACAAGCTTAACGATACATTCAATACATAGAGAACCAATGGAACTTACTTTTGTGTAGTTCTTCTTGTCAACTCCATAGCCCTTGACATGTAAATACCCCATTCCATTATAAGCCGAATAAAGCTGTTGTTTGGCAGCTAGCGTCAACCATTCAAGTGCCTTAGTATAGTTCCTCTCAACACCCGCTCCTCTTGCATATATCTCACCAAGGAATTCCATTGACTGGGCCTCACCTTTGTCTGCTGCCTTTGAAAACCATGACAATGCCTTTGCACGATCACGCCTCAATCCTCTCAACCCGAAGTAGTAAAACAGTCCAATCTTGTACATAGCTCCAGCATTCCCTTTCTGAGCCTGATACTCCAAAATCTGGAAGGCCTCATCCTCTTCCCCCCTTGACTTCCTTAACGCCCCCTTGTTCTCTTCAGCCCCGTTATGAATCCTAACTGGTTCAACCACCGGTGAATCCTTCGAAATCAAGAAACTATTCACAGCTACCTCTGCTAATTCAGCATATAATTTAACAGCTTTCTCATGCATCTGCAACCGAAAATGAAAACTAAGATCATCAGTCACAACAACAATCAAATGCACCTCAAATTCTAAAACTTGAAAGGGTGCTTCTCCTATCAGTACCCTCCTGATGCTGTTTTTTTTATCATTTAATCTTAGTTCACCATGTAAATGTAGAAAATTAAATTGGTTAAAAGTAAAGAAAAAAAAAATACTCATAACGACAGTATTAACAGGAGAATTTTGAAAAAAATTCAAATTTTCCAAATCTAGGGTTTTTTTTCGTACAAATTTAATTTCTACTACTTACATCTTGGCGTAAATAAGAATAAGCCAGAGCCATCTTCGACTGAATATTCCCGCCTTCGGCGGCGAAGTGATGATACAAGAATGCCTTGGCCTTGTTCCTCTCACGAGTCATCCCCATCCCATACAGGAACGCCAGCAGCGACCGGGCATTGGGATCGCCGCCGCCCGACACCGCCTCGATCTCTGAGACCGCTTCTTCCATGACTCTAGATTCGCCTGCACTCGCCGCCGCCATCATCTTGGAGACGGTGGAGTAGTAACCCTGGTATGGCTCGTCCGGGTCCATTCCGGGTTCGAAAATGGGGCTCCATGAGCCAGGATCGAGATTCTCGTCGGGTTTGGTCTCGGAGTCACCGAACTCTTCCCAGTCGGCCAAGTCGTCATCCGGAGAGGCCGGAGAGTCCTTGATGTCGTCTTGGGAGAGAACGAGAATGAAGGGACGGGCCTGTATAGAGAGAGGGTAGAGAGTGATGATGAGTAGAGAGAGTATCAGTCTCTGTGTTAACAGATTTTTCATAGTGTTTTTTTTTTTTTTTTTTTGGGTTGAGACGAAGACGAGAACCGAGCGTAAATGGGTTGTTTTGGGGAAGAAGAAGTTTCAGGTAGGGGTAGTTTCGGATATGTATGGTTGCCACGTCAATCTACGATATCTGACCAATTATGTTTTGCCATGTCAGCTTATGCGCGCTTATTATTTACTGCTGGTTTGCAAAACAGTTATCCACTTCTTCGGTGGTGAAATGAGAAACACCCAACCTATCAAAATTCTCACGCAAAAAAACGGTTATTAATATGAATGTATGCAAATAATTCGCTTATATGGAGATCATGGTCGTTAGGTTTTTTTTTTTATTTTTTATTTATTTTTTTTTTATGAGGAACTTTAGATTTGTACCCCAACAATACTAAAAACAATAATTGGAAAAAAAATATGGTTAAAAACAATATTTGTCTTCAATTAAACTGTTGGTTTTGAAAATTCCTCCTATTTCTATTGGGTCAGACCATCATAGTTATTAAAACATAAAAAATAATAGTTCAGGTTTGAGTATGGATTAAAACCTATTAAAACTCGGTTTCGGATGACATTAATGTGTTTGGATTTCATTTCAAATTCAATAAGCTAATAGAAGGCCGAAGGGTTTGGGTTAAATGAAATTTGAGTCTGGCTATTTACAACTCAACATGCATTCGATTCGATCCATCGCCAGTTATAAATATATGTAATATAATTAAAAATTAGATATGAATATTATTAAAAATGAGATATGATTGGATGAAAAGAAAATAAATTTTAAAATGTTAGATAATATTTAAAAAGATTTCAAAGAAATTGGATGATTTCGATCAATAGACGATTTTGTCATTTTATAAATGGCTTGGATAAATGGTATGCAACATGCATGATGCATCCCTTGTTAAAACCGAATCACTATTAGAAAGTAATTTTATTTACTTTCGAATTCAAACACATTAATCTAACTTTATTTTATTTTTATTTCTGATATACCAACTTAGGTGCAACAACTCGAACCTGAAACATACTTACCGACCCGCATGTAACTTAGAATTTATCAATATTTTGTTTTATACCATCTTATGAGATAGATCAGTTTCAATTTTATGATCAATATCATTCATCTGGATATCCAATGATCTCATTAAAACATATCAAATGAAGTTTTCAAATTTATATATGTACACATTGCATATAACTCAAAAATGAGTATGTACATAATAATTTCTTGTTAAAATCTAGACACAAACTCTTAACAGTAAAAATGTTCTAATAAATAACAAGCAAGCAGAGAACTGCTAATTGAGTAAAGAGGAGAAAAGCTTCATCAAAGCTGGTGTGTCACATACAATCCGTTCATTCGTCCGGTAAAATCCTGATATGTATGTATCTTTATGAAAAATTACCAAATATGATGGTGATTTTGAATTTAAGACCATTCAAAATGCATATACGACAAGATTTTACTTGACGAATGAATGTACGTGTGACACAGTACACCTGCTTCATTGAGAAAGAATATAGTAGAACATAGTATGTATTTCTCGGCAAGTAGAAATACATACTAAGTTAACAAACTAGGGTAAACATAAAGTAACTGATGTAAACAGGCCCTAGTTACTTTGGACATAAATCTAAAGTAACTATGGTAATTATAACCTGGGTTACTTTTACAAAGATTTATGCGTTTCATGAGAATCACTGAAGAGGTGCAGTGTGGTACGTTTGTGACTAATCAATGCAGTTACATCGCAAGAGAGTTCTCGTGGGAAAGGAATAAGCCTCAATACAAGCTAAATATTCCAGTCAATAACAAGAATTAATTATCCAAACTAACAGTCGATTCATCAATGGTTCATGAGATAAAAAAGAAAAAGTTCCATTGTGATGGAAAAATAGATTATTTGATCTTAATATAAGATATTTCTAAAATCTGCAATGATTGGATGATAAATCATGAGGTTGAGGTTAAATGAATATGATATTAAAAAAACAAAAAATAAACTTTGATGAAGATGTAGGCATAATTGATAATATTATGGATGAAAATAATCTTGTATCCATATCCTTTAGTAAAATCAAAGACCATACACACATGGTTCATGGTTGCAAACAAAAGAAGAGCATTTACCTGCAGGCCAGGCCGGCCCAGCCTGTATAAGGTTTTTAATTTAATTTAATTTAATTTAATTTAATTTATTTTAATTAGGGTTAACAGCACCATTTCCTCTTGAACTATTCATGAGTTTACGTTTTGTCCCCTAAATTTTTTATTTAGCAAGTAAACCCCCTGAACTCTCTGTAATCTCTCAAACAGGCGTTCAAGAGGCAATAAACCAAACTATTTTGCCAATTACAGAGAATTCAGTGGGTTTACTTGCTAAAAAAAAGTTTGGGGGCCAAATGTTTTGCCAATTACAGAGAGTTCACGGGGTTTACTTGCTGAAAAAAAGTTTGGGGGTAAGTTTTTTGCCAATTAAAAAGAGTTCATGGGGTTTACTTGCTAAAAAAAAAAAGTTTATGGGGCAAAACGTAAACTCGCGAACAGTTCAGGAGACAATGGTGCTTTTTGTGGGATTCAAGCCAAGGTTCTTGCAGGAGAAGTTGTATAACTTAACCACTTCACTACAAATTCTACTTTCTTAAATTATGCATACTATACCATACATATTATTTAATAATAATAATAATTTTTTTTTTTTTTTTTTTTTTTTTTTTTTAACTTGTTATAAAATTGCTATGGATGGAAATCGAACCGGTTGTTGGAGAAAAGGTTATATGACTTAACCATTTCATTGTAAGTTGTGGTAGCCAAAAATGACCCATAGGCCCAAAATGCAAAGCCCAGACTCATTTCACTTTGGCCCTAAATTGAGTAGCCCAACGAGAAAGGCAATAGCATGACTTGGTCGTCTGAAGACCAAGTCAGCCAAGAGTGTGTCAAGTAACGAGATTCTGGGGGAGAAAATCTCTCCGAGAATCTCGCCCACAATCAGCCCATGATTCTACCTGTTTGTTTCAAACGGAAACCTGGAGTTTCCTATAAATAGCAAAACATTTTTCACATTAGGGGAGATGGAGAAAAGCTTAGGAAAGCGTACTGAAATTCTGCACCAAGAATTAGGGCCACCGAAATTCCAGTTTTACGATCGTTACAACAATTGCTCAGCCCAAGCATACCTAAGGCTAACGATCTAACCCCCCCTTTCCTTTCTTTTCATTTCATTTCATTTCTTGTCATTATCTTTTCTGTTCTTAATACTTTCTTGCAGGTTCAACATAGAAGTATACATATTTCTATATACATTAGGTCGATCGACCAAGTTCTTTTGCAGGGATAGTAACCAAGCGACAACATAAGATTGACGGTTCAACCCAAGTTGCATTGGGCCTAGCAAAACATAACCCGATCCACATTGATTGTAGGTCAACCATGAACCACCTACATAAGTTCAGCTTTGTTACGTTATGCATATTTTTTATTTATTTTTTTTTTTTTTTGATACAGACGTTATGCATATTTTACTAGAGCCTAGAAATTTTTTTTTTTTTTTAAAAAAGCGAACCAAATTTACCTAATTGTCCATTTAAATTCACGATCTGAATTATGAAACAACTAGGAGTGGGGCTCCACATTTATTGATCAGATGAATGAAGAATTAAGAATGAAGATAATCGAGGCTTCATTGTCGTTTTGAGTCGATGCAGTGCCGTTTTGAAGTCAAACCTCACGAACAAGTAGAAGAAGAGAAGAGAAGCTTGTTTGGGAGGGAAAGTTGAGTTGAGACATGTTTATATAGGTTTGGTTTTCCGTCCGGATTTTAACATGTGGCACAATCATGTTTCGCCATGTTATCCTACTTTACTCGGTCTATCAATTTAATTAGGTTTGTGCATCCTTTTAAATCGGTGAATCGGAGAATTTTCAATCAAAATTCAATTCAAGTTGAAACCTATCCAATTACAAGCATATCAATTTTTTTTGGGAGAATCGCAAATACCCCCCCGACTTTTAACCAAATGGCAAATCAAACCCTCTGGTTTGAACAATCAGCAAACAACCCCCTACCGTTAAGAACCCTTGCATTTTTTGCTGCATGTAGGGGGTTATTTGCTGATTTGTAGGGGGTTATTTGCTGATTGTTCAAATTTGTAGGGGGTTGTTTGCTGATTGTTCAAACCAGAGGGTTTGATTTGCCATTAGCTTAAAAGTCGGGGGGGTATTTGCGATTCTCCCATTTTTTTTTAAAACTATTACATCCAAAGTTATTATTATTATTATTATTTACATACCCAACTCGAAACTGAACAACAAAAGGTAGGAATTAGCTTTTTTTTCACCACCATACCATACGGGTGATATAAAAGTGTGAATTTTCACTACAGATTTTCAACTATATCAAGATTTATACAAGTAGAGAAGCCAAATAAGTTGCATTTTATCGAGAAGCATCTGCATTCTTTGATTGGGCAAACTTTAATTTTCAATAATATTATATCAAACACACAAGTCACAAGTCACAAGTACTATATAATATAATATTTAGACAAAATAGGAAATAACAGCAATCAATCCATTTACTACGAAGCACAAAACAGAAGTTGCATCTCCAAAATAGGCTGCTGTGTTCTGAGCATAATACTTGCACTTTCATGGCTTTTATAACAATTTGTTGTCATCATAAAGCCCTTATAACAGGACCACGAACTCAGAAATATGAGACCTATATATAGTCTACACAAGAGAATCAAATCAGAAATTATATTATATTATATATATACTAAAACTCAAGATGAAATTGCACTGTTCATGTGAACAGTAAAATTGAAGAGATTTCAACTTATTTACAAAAATGCCATTGATGTGTTGTTAAAAAAAAAAAAAAAAAAAAAAAAAAAAAAAAAAAAAGGTGTAATATCACCACCTCCTTCACTCTCTTTTTCTCTACCCACCCATCGTCCTCTCTTTCTCTCAATCTCTCTCCATCTTTTTTTTTTTTTTTGAATAAATCTCTCCATCTTTTTTAATACTAACCAACTTTAATATATTTCTATGTAAATTATTAATTAGTTATCATTTTTTTTTTTCTTAATCATTCGAAAATAAATAACTAATGTAATATAAAAATTATATATAAGATAAAATCCCAACCATCAAAACTTTCTAATATACCATCACCCAATGTGGCTTGGTGATTAAAACGTTCATTCAGCCTAACAATGTCTCATATTCAAGTCATCTCATAGCATGTGATATATATATATATATAATATAGCACATTTTAAAGAGTGACTTTTGGAATTAGCATCGCTTTAATAACTCGAGTTTAAATAGCACCAAAGATTGATTTTGGACAAAAATACACCCACTTTTCAATAATTATCTCTTATTAGTCCCTTTTTTATTTTATTTTTCAAAAACCTCCATCGATGGAGTTCAAAGCTCCATCAATGGAGGAGCTCCAAAAATCGGAGCCTTCATCGTCTTTGTTGAGCAGCTTCACGAGTTTCCGTCATTGCCTAGAAACGGCATCATCTTCGTTGGTTCGCGCGATAAAATCCGGTGACAAAATTCGGTGACAAAATTAGCTTGAAACGAAGGCACAACGAAATTAGACGAGTAGTCTCCAAAGACAAAATCGAGCCTTCGTCACTTTTTCTCGCTGGATTTCGTCGATCGAGTAGCTATTTTGGAGACAAAGGCTCGAGTAGGTGAGTAGCCTTCTCGCTGGACAAAATTTGAAATTAGATAAGAAACTATTCGACGAACACTCGAGAAGTTGAAATCTAGAGAAAAAATCAAGCCTTCATCGTCGATCTGGAAACAGTGTCATCCTCCATTGATGGATGAAGAAGACGACTAAATATTTTTTTTTAAAAATTCATATATTTTTTTAAAAATTCTTATTTTTACTCTGTAAATCTCAAATTTGTAAAAATACCCCATAAGTCTCGAATTATCAAAATAAGTATCGAATTTGCCTAAGTAAGTCTCAAATTTACATAATAAGTCTCGAATTTTACCAAATAAGTCTCAGATTTACAAAATAAGTCTCGATTTGCGAGAAAAAAAATTATGAGGGAAAAAACGAAGTGAGGAAATTTTTGTCTCAAACCGAATGATACTCACTTTCTTGGTGTTCCCATCCTTGAAGGTTTCCAACATTGTTGTCGAACCATACAATGCAACCTTCTTTGTTCACCAGTTGGTTGAAAATGTAGATGAATGTATGGTTTTGGACAATAAAGCCCTATATGATATTTGCTTCCGGACACTAAAGCTCACAACTCCAAGCTGTAAGCTTATCATTATCTTTCTCTTTGTTACGAGACTTTTGTGGAATATTTTCATAGTTGTCAACTGATGGAGTGATTTTTATAACGTTTGGATGTTTGATATTTTGATTTGCTGTTTATTGAGAATTTTTTGATATATGTGGTGTGCTCATCTTAATTTGTTTATAGGGATAATTACCTTGGTGACCACCCATTTGGTTATTACCTATCAAAATGGCTATTTTGACAAATAGTGTGATGGAAATGGTCATTGTTTGCCAAAATAGTCATTTTGAAACAAATTTCCAATCTAATGATCATTTTGATAGAGTTTAACTAAATAGATATCCACCAAAGTAATTATATCTTATTTATATTTGTCAAATCACATGATGTGTTCATAGAATTATTGTGACAGCGCCCTAGTGGTTGGTTGTTTCAAATGGTTTATTTACTTTTTAAATTTTTTTAATGAATAATTATTCTCTCTCTGTCTAAAAGAGAAAAAAAAAACAAAGATAAAAAAGATGATTTAGGTGAGAGATGAGATGATTGTTGAGAGAAAAAAAATTGTTTGGTAGAGATAGTGGATGGTCAAGAGTTGAAGAAGAGATAGAGGACGATGGATTTACATTTGAAAATATATTTGCATTTTATTTTTGATTAATATATTTTTTATATTTTAATTTTGTTTGTTTCATAATTTAGATCAATAAATTTATTAAAATTGAAAATAATATATAAAACGGTATAATACTCCCGCAGCAGAGCGCGGGCCATTTTACTAGTATATACTAAAACTCAAGATGAAATTGAATTGTTCACGTGAACAGTAAAATTGAGGGGATTTCAATTTATTTACAAAAATGCCATTGATGTGTTGTTAAAAAAAAAAAAAAAAAAAAAAAAATTGGATAACAGGTGACTATCACCACCTCCCTCACTCTCTTTTTCTCTACCCACCCACCGTCCTCTCTTTCTCTCAATCTCTCTCCATCTTTTTTTTTTTTTTTTGAATAAATCTCTCCATCTTTTTTAATACTAACCAACTTTAATATATTTCTATGTAAATTAATAATTAGTTATCATTTTTTTTTCTTAATCATTCGAAAATAAATAACTAATGTAATATGAAAATTATATATAAGATAAAATCTCAACCATCAAAATTTTCTAATATACCATCACCCAATGTGGCTTGGTGATTAGAATGCTCATTCAGCCTAACAATGTCTCAGATTCAAGTCATCCCATAGCATGTGATATATATATATATATATATATAATAAAGCACATTTTAAAGAGTGACTTTTGGAATTAGCATCGCTTTAATAACTTGAGTTTAAATAGCACCAAAGATTGATTTTGGACAAAAATACCCCCACTTTTCAATAATTATCTCTTATTAGTCCCTTTTTTATTTTATTTTTCAAAAACCTCCATCGATGGAGTTCAAAGCTCCATTAATGGAGGAGCTCCAAAAATCGGAGCCTTCATCGTCTTTGTTGAGCAGCTTCACGAGTTTCCGTCATTGCCTAGAAACGGCATCATCTTTGTTGGTTCGCGGGATAAAATTCGGTAACAAAATTAGCTTGAAACAAAGACACAACGAAATTAGACGAGTAGTCTCCAAAGACAAAATTGAGCCTTCGTCACGTCTTCTTGCTGGATTTCGTTGATCGAGTAGCTATTTTGGAGATAAAGGCTCGAGTAGGCGAGTAGCCTTCTCGCTGGACAAAATTTGAAATTAGATAAGAAACTATTCGACGAACACTCGAGAAGTTGAAATCTAGAGAAAAAATCAAGCCTTCATCGTCGATTTGGAAACAGTGTCATCCTCCATTGATGGATGAAGAAGACGACCTAAATTTTTTTTAAAAAAATTCTTATTTTTACTCTGTAAATCTCAAACTTGTAAAAATACCCCATAAGTCTCGAATTATCAAAATAAGTATCGAATTTGCCTAAGTAAGTCTCAAATTTACAGAATAAGTCTCGAATTTTACCCAATAAGTCTCAGATTTACAAAATAAGTCTCGATTTGCGAGAAAAAAAATTATGAGGGAAAAAACGAAGTGAGGAAATTTTTGTCTCAAACCGAATGATACTCACTTTCTTGGTGTTCCCATCCTTGAAGGTTTCCAACATTGTTGTCGAACCATACAATGCAACCCTCTTTGTTCACCAGTTGGTTGAAAATGTAGATGAATGTATGGTTTTAGACAATAAAGCCCTATATGATATTTGCTTCCAGACACTAAAGCTCACAACTCCAAGCTGTAAGCTTATCATTATCTTTCTCTTTGTTACGAGACTTTTGTGGAATATTTTCATAGTTGTCAACTAATGGAGTGATTTTTATAACGTTTGGATGTTTGATATTTTGATTTGCTGTTTACTGAGAATTTTTTGATATATTTGGTGTGCTCATCTTAATTTGTTTATAGGGATAATTACCTTGGTGACCACCCATTTGGTTATTACCTATCAAAATGGCTATTTTGACAAATAGTGTGATGTAAATGGTCATTGTTTGCCAAAATAGTCATTTTGAAACAAATTTCCAATCTAATGATCATTTTGATAGAGTTTAACTAAATAGATATCCACAAAAGTAATTATATCTTATTTATATTTGTCAAATCACATGATGTGTTCATAGAATTATTGTGACAGCGCCCTAGCGGTTGGTTGTTTCAAATGGTTTATTTACTTTTTAAATTTTTTTAATGAATAATTATTCTCTCTCTGTCTGAAAGAGAAAAAAAAAACAAAGATAAAAAAGATGATTTAGATGAGAGATGAGTTGATTGTTGAGAGAAAAAAAATTGTTTGGTAGAGATAGTGGATGGTCAAGAGTTGAAGAAGAGATAAAGGACGATGGATTTACATTTGAAAATATATTTGCATTTTATTTTTGATTAATATATTTTTTATATTTTTATTTTGTTTGTTTCATAATTTAAATCAATAAATTTATTAAAATTGAAAATAATATACAAAACGGTATAATACTCCCGCAGCAGAGCGCGGGCCATTTTACTAGTTAATTCTATAATAAAGGAAATATATCATATGGTAACAAGTTAAATGAACATAAGCTAGTGAAACTTTCAGGTTAAAGCAGGGGACTTATTATTATAGACTAACAGAGGATTAAGGTTGCATAATTATAATTTATAGCGATTTAATTAAGACAAACCTGTGCTCACTCTTAGTAGTCTTCATCATAGATTTTTTTCATATCTATCTGAATGTAAGGAATGTGGGCTATCTTGGACCATTCTCGTCCTTCGTTTCTTTTGCACTGTTTCTTCAGCAACGGAGAATCGACAATAAGCAAATGCAAAAGTGAGGATGGTAGACCCACTTTTGGAAAGGATATGAGGTTTGGACAGTGCATGATGAACAGAGATGTAATAGAGGTGAGGTTTTGAAATCCCTCTGAAGATAAGTATTTCAATTTCTGGAAATCTGTGATGTTCAGATGAGTTAGAGAAGAAGGCAACACTATTCCCATTTCCTCTTCTGGGAAAGACTCTGCATCAATATCTGGAGATCCACCAATGCGGAGGCTTGTAAGAGAGGTGAGCCTGTACAACCCCCACTCTATCAATGGCTTCCAAAGTTTCCGGTCTACAATTGAAAGTGATTCTAGGCTGGTGGGAAAACCTTTTTCTGGAAAGGATGTGATACTTGGACAATGCCATACTTCAAAGTGTCGAGCAGAGTTAAGGCTGTCCAAGTGGTTGGGTAAGGCTTCAAGTTTCGGGCATCTGCGAACTTGAATAAATGAATAGGTGTTGGGAAGCCCTTCTTTTCCGAAGGAAACAAGACTTGAACAATTAAATATATGAATCCCATGAAGTTGGTTAAGATTCTGTAGGCCTTCGGGTATGGACTTGAGGTTTCCACAGTCCCGTATCACGAATCTTGCCAGAGAATTGTTGTTATGAAACCTCTCTGCTATTGACTCCAACTTTGGACAATCACGAATCTCGAGGTTTATGAGAGTTGCAGGTAACTGACCTCTTGATGATAAGCAGGTGAGAGATGGACAGCTGTGGATTTTCAGCTGCTCGAGAAGAGATGTCTTGGTGTTGTTGAAATTCCCCTTGCGCAGCACTGAAGAAGAAGCACAAGTTTCCTCTCTATCATCCATCAAAAGCTGCAATTTCTCACAATTTTGTATCTCAAGCCTTTTCAGAGATGCAGGTAGCTGGCCTCTTGCAATTAATGTAAGAGAATTGCAATTTCTAATCTCAAGTTCGCTCAGAATGGAAACAGAAAATGCGTCTGGAAACCGGACAAGACTTGAGCAATTCTCAATGCATAGCTCTTGAAGGGACGTGAAGCTATGCAGTCCATGTGGTGGCTTCTCAACATAATCTTCCTTCTCCCACAAATCCATCAGCTTTTCACATCCAACAATCTTTAATTGCTTTACGTTATGACACCCTTGCCTTAACAGATTTCCAGACCCTGAAATATTTGAAAGAGTCACTGAGTTTAATGAGTTGGTATCGCTTGGACTCTGCATTCTATTCCTTTGCACCCATCTACTTCTAAATGGCAAAGCATCGAAAGGCCTGCAAATGCAACCATTAATTGTGGACATTCACGAATTACAAGTTTCTCCAATGAAAAAAAATGGCTCAATAATTTTCCAGAGAGTTTGGGACATTTCAGGATGGAAAGCTGCCGAAAGTGATGTAGTTCCTTTACATGCCCATTTTCTTCGATAAGATCCCAGTGCTCCCATTCTTCCAAGTCTTCGAAATAAAGGGTCTCCAAAGATTGAAAAGAGTTTGAATAATCCTCTCCGTAAATCTCAAAACCTATACTTTTTAGACGCCTCATTCCTACGATGATGAGGTCTTTAAGAGAATGCAATTTCCCAACCGCAGGCAAGGATATGCATTTTTCACAGTATTCTAATCTTAGAACCACCAAGTTGGAGAAACATGGATCTCCTATCCAAGATGGAAAGCTTTCACCACCATAGCATTTGATTGTGAGCTCCTTCAGATTTTTATGAGGTTGTAACAAGTCAAGTGCATCCCTTTCTGATACCTCATTTCTTGAGTCATCAAACATAGAATCCCATTCTAGTTGTAGCACTTTTATGTCCTTCTTATCACTTAATATGGCGTCTCTTGTATCTTGAAAATGAATAACATTTTCCAATCTTGAAATGCAAAGATTTTCACGAAGAAACTTCAAAAATTTCAAATCTTTTAAACTAGATCCAACACCTTTACCCACAAAAAAATTAGACAAAACTTGCAAGCATTTCAAACGTCTAATTCCTAATGGCATCTCTGTTAGTAAATTTATGCCTGTCATGTCAAGATGGCGTAAATTTATCTGATTTGCAATACTGGAAGGTAACTTCAAGAGACTTGAACAACCTCTCAATATCAAAGTTTGCAAATTGAATAGAGAACTTGTCGATTCAGGTAAACTTCTGATCATAGTATAAGAAAGGTTGAGGTACCTCAAATGTCTCATACCTCCGATTGAATCAGGTAACTCAGTGATGTAGTATCTTCTTAAAGATAGCACCCGTAGTTTTTTAAATTTCGGCAACAAATCACAAAGAACCCAATTAGTTATATAACCAGTTTCAATATCGTGCATGGGTACCGGTAGGAACGTCCTGAGGAGCTTGAAATTGTGGAAAATCTTGAATTTATTTTTGCCATCAAATCTGTCACATGAGTAAGAAGAATGACGAACTCGATCTTTCAAACCGTTTCAACTGCTTATTGGCTTCCAATCCACCCTCTAACTTAAAACTTGATTCTTCAGAAACCCATTGAGACATATCATTCACAAAGTCATGCATTATAAATTTGGAACCATTGCGGTTTGATTTTTCAAAAATCGACCTTGACAATAGATCGCGAAAATATTCGCGGCCTAAATCTTCCATTTGCTTACCATCTTTTGATTGTTGAATAAGACCCACCGCCATCCATAAAAGTACAACTTCTTCCTCCTCAAATTCATAATCTTTTGGTAAAACCGCACAGTAAGCAAAACATCTTTTGAGATGTGAGGGAAGATGATGATAGCTGAGTTTTAGGACTGCAGGAATATTCTCACTTTCTTCATATAAATCAAATTTGTTGTTCAATATATCTTCCCACTCACCATCTTGCTGCTTACAACGTAGAAGACCGCCAAGGATCTTTGCTGCCAATGGCAAACCTCTACACTTCTTAACAACATTTTGACGAATTGATTCCAAATTCGGATGCGAATCAATATCTATACTCTCAAATGCATGCTTAGCAAACAGCAACCAAATATCATGACATGATAGAAGATTTAATTTAAAACATCCATGAGGTCTCATTGTCAACGCTACCTCTTGGAGGCGTGTCGTCACAATTATCCAGCTTCCAAGAGATCCCGCCATAAAGGGAGCTCTTTAGGTTTCCCATAAACTATAATCTTTGCTCCAAACATCATCTAAAACAAGCAAAAACTTCTTACCAGCTACTGCTTCTTTTAGTTCAGTTTGCACCGTATTTAAACTATTCAAATCACAAGGAGAACAAGTGATGGATTCCAAAATTGACTTCGAGATTCTTAAAACATCATAGTCCTCATAGACACACACCCATGCCTTTGGCTTGAAATCTTCGACTGACTTGTCATTGAAAAGCTCCCGAGCAAGCGTAGTTTTACCGACTCCTCCCATGCCCACAATGGGTATCACACCAAAGTTGGCATCGCTGCAGGGTTCATCCCTCAACACCATTTCAAGAATTCTGGCCTTGTCTTGGTCTCTCCCAAAAACAACAGGTTCAGTTGGTATGCATGTAGTGGATGGTCTTGGTGGTATAGCAGTTGATGATATCCCTCCTCCAGCCATCTTTGTCAATCCAAGGTCATCTTTCTCTTCCCAGAGTTGCTTCAACCGATTAGATATGTCATCCATCTTGAACTTCATACCGGTATAAAACACCAAAGCCCTGCTTGCATCGGCAATTATGTTCGTTTGATCTGCCATCAGCTTGTGCTCCAGTTCTTCCGTGGCAACTTCATCCAGTACGTCTTCCACATCATAAGCCAAGTCACAAAGATCGTCCAGCCACATCTTCACAAGCTTGTCTGTCATAATAACAGAGATAGGAATATTTTGGTGCAGAATTTTCACACACTTTTTCATTGATAACAGTAAGTATATATACAGCAGAGATATAACCTGCGAACCCTATTGATGAGTCCTACGAACCCAAGACTCCTAACATATTGAACTTTCCTAAGACAGCTATACAATAGAAATTTAAATATACAATGTAACTATTATTAACAGGAGATTATTAACAGAAGTTTGTTACAACTAAAACACAAATACTCTGTCATACTCTGTCTCCAATATGCCCCCTCAAGATAGGCCACGACTAGAGAGGCCAATCTTGGCTTTGAGAGACTGAAAAATAGGACGAGACAAAGGTTTCGTAAGAGCATCCGCCAGCTGATCTTTGGAGGAGACATGAGCGACCCGCAGACCTCCTGATTGAACCTGATCTCTGATGAAATGAAAATCAATAGCCACATGCTTCATGCGTGAGTGAAAAATCGGATTGGAACAAAGTTGAGTGGCACCGACATTGTCACAATAAATGACAGGAACAGTTGACACCTTAAGGCCGAGATCAGTAAGTAAAAAGCACACCCAATTAAGCTCAGCTGCTGCAGCAGCAACAGACCGATATTCAGCCTCTGTAGAGGAACGAGCAATGGTATTTTGTTTCTTCGAGCTCCACGAAATCGGATTTTTCCCTAGATAGACAATGTATGCACTTGTGGAAGAAAAATCATCCTTATTACCTGCCCAATCGGCATCTGAGAATGCATGAAGAGAGACCGGAGAGTTGCGATGGATGACAATGCCTTCATCCAATGTGCCACAGAGATAACGCAGCAAACGCTTGACGAGATCCCAATGATCCGATGTGGGCTGATGCATATACTGGGACAACTTGTTAACTGCATATGAGATATCCGGACGTGTGAGAGACAAGTACTGAAGGCTGCCAACGACCGTTCGATAGGTGGTGGGATCACTAAGAAGGGTGCCGGACTTCAAGGTGATCGGCGGGCTAGTGGGCAATGGAGTCTGGACCGGTTTGGCATTGGCCATGTTTGTGCGAGTGAGGAGGTCCTGTATGTAGCGCCGCTGCGACAAAAGAGCACCATGCTTGTGCGGGAGTACTTCAACACCAAGGAAGTAAGAAAGAGGACCAAGATCCTTCAGGGAGAATCGTTGAGCAAGAGTGTCAACAAACCGGTCCACATGAGCCGAATTGTTTCCTATAAGAATGATATCGTCAACGTAAATAAGAAGATAGAGAATGGTACCACCTATGTTAAGAACAAAAAGAGAAGTGTCAGCATATGAGTTCTTGAAGCCAACTGCAAGCAAGAACTGGCGCAGCTCATGGTACCAAGCCCGCGGTGCCTGCTTTAGGCCATAGATGGCTTTCTTGAGCTTGCACACATGTAAAGGATGATCGGAATCAATGAATCCCGGAGGCTGCTCCATGAACACTGTTTCTGTGAGCCGACCTTGGAGAAAGGCATTATTTATATCCAGCTGTCGAAGACACCAGTCGTGACTGATAGCAATGCTAAGAACAAGTCTCACAGTTGTTGGCTTGATTACCGGGCTTGTTATAGGCAAAAATAGTTGTGGTGGACACGTCATCGCTATATAAAGCCACGTAAGCAAGGTCAAAAGAAAGTCAACTAACGGAGCAAGAATTCCCCCCATGAGAACCTGCTCGGGAAAAGAGGAAGCTTCCCGACCACCAGCAAAGACGAGTTGCTCGGGCAATAAATCTTACTCGGGCAAGAACTCGGTGTAGTCGGGAATCAATGAAAAACAGATAGTCACCAGCGCCTATATTCCAAACTCTGGGTGCAATTAGCAACAAGCAACTCCATGATAAACAACAGTGGCTGCAGAGTTCGAATAAGGAAGCAAATAGATTTTCCGTAAATAAAGGAGGAAGAATCAGAATCAGACTTGGATTCAACCAAATCAGGAAATATACAAAAGAAGGAGAGTCCGAATCCGTTAAGGATTACAACACACAATTAGGGCACCATATACCAAAACCCTAATTAAACATGTATAAATACACCTTCTTTACGCAAAAAGAGGGGGACACGAGAGAAATAGAGAGAGAGAGAGATTGTAGTACAGTATTCTTGTAATTCTTCTTCATAGTGAATTTGGCTTCGTTACTTAGGCAACAAACCGTGGATGTTTCTCCAACCCATGGAGTTTTACCACGTAATTGCTTGTGATTCCTAGTTTATTTCTTTTGTTTTCAATCATCCAAGTTCATAATTTATAACAATTCAAAAGATAAATCATTGACTCGGTGACCACCAAAAATCACCGTCAACAATTGGCGCTAGAAGGAGGGGGAACACAAAGTTTGTGACAACAATGGCTGGCGAAGGAGATGGTAGCGATTCCAGGTATAGTCAAGGCATTCCAAGTAACGAGCTAGAAGATGACACCGCGCTCAATACAGCGGACGCCACCCTAACGACGGCGGACCAGTCAGCTGCCCTAGCTGGTATTCAACGATTCCCCACAACTAATGAAGAAATCGCGCAACGATTTCGCGCTTCCCTGCAACAACTTATGTCAGATGCAGCAAGGCAGGGAATTGACCTTTCCACCACGGAAGGTTTGATGTCACCCCACAATCTGTCTGCCCCAAGCCAGCAGGCAGCGAGACTGCATTCTGCAGTGGTAATACCAACCCCTGATACTCTTCAGAAGGCAAGGCGAGATCCTACAGGAAGACCGGAGATGGAAAGGGAAGCTAGGAGAAGTAGGGAGCATAAAGAAGGGAACGATTCTAACAAGGGATACGATCGAGAGCGGGTAGCGATGGATCGAGATCACCCTAGGAGGCGTAATCACCGGAGAGACCGGGCTTCATCTTCGGAAGAAAGCGAACAGAATCATCATCGCAAGCGCCACAGGGGCACAATTCGGCTGCATGGCTTGAACCGAGATCACAGAGAGTTGAATCCGGAAGAAAGGAGCCAAAAACTGACCATAAGTCAAAATTTCAATGCAATAGGGGAACCAGAAGGAGACAGAGATATACTCATACAGAGCCTAACCCGCGAAGTTCAGAACAATCGTTGACAAATGGATGCTTTAGTCAGGCGATATAGGCGTAACGAGTTGTCAGACGACGAATCTGGAAGCCCTTTCACCAGCGGAATCCTGAGGACACCTTTTCCAGAGAGATTCAGGATGCCACATGTGGAGCTGTTCAAGAAGGATACTGATCCAAAAGAACACGTCCGGAGATATAGGAGCGCTATGGCCCAGTACGTCCACAACGACGCACTACTATGTTTGAATTTTCCTCAGACTCTAGGGGATTTAGGCTCTCGGTGGTTTGGTAGGTTGCCAGCGGCAAGCATATACAGCTTTGGCGAGCTAAGCAAGGCTTTCTCAAGGCAATTCCTCGGGAATGTGCATAGGAAAAAATCGGTGGCTCACTTATCCCAACTCAGACAGGGAAAGGATGAATCGCTAAAGAAGTATCTGGGGAGATTTGGTCAGGAAGTATCCGAGATTGGAAGCGCGAATGACGAAGCAATAATTGCTGCGTTCATCAACAACCTACAGAATGGCCAATTGTCATTTGACCTCAGAAGAGCCCGACTAACCAGCTACGCTGATATGATGGACATGGCAGGGGGGTACGCCCTGGCTGAAGAGGAAGAAATTGCCACAGGAGGTTACTTCGTGCATGGCGGTCGCCCAGAAGGGTCCAAGACCAAAGAACAAACAAAGGCGCCCGACGCCAAAGGAGACAAACAGAAGAACAAAGCATGGGATGGTCGGGATGGACGGCGAGCATACGACCCAAAAACCGATCAACCACGGCAGAAGTTCCAAGGTAGATATACAAATTACACCCCACTCAAGAAAGATCAAGGTGAAATCTTGGCCATCTTAGAAGAGAAGAACATGTCAAAAGAACCACCTAGGCAGTCGACATATGCTAGGAGAGACACCACAAAATATTGCCGTTTCCATAAGGAGAACGGGCACGAGACATCCAATTGTTTCCAGTTAAGGGACCACATTGAAACTCTCATCAGGGAAGGACATCTGAAAGACATTGTCCTCAAGAAAGTGGACAGGACAGATGGATAGAAGAATAGCCGGCAAGACGGACGGGCGAGAAAGTTCAGTCCGAAGGAAGCCGAGGACGAAGGAGCAATAAACACCATCTTTGGGGGACCGGCAACCGGTAAAAGTAACAGGGAAAGGACACAGGAAATCCGAGAAGCCATGGAGGCACGGAGAGACCTGGATGTAAATTCTATTGAACCCGACCCGAAAAGAATCAAAGAGGGATGGGACCCGATCATATTCACAGAAGCCGACTCACATGGAGTGGATGTTAAGCCAAATGACGCGCTAGTAATTGGCGCACGGATCGGCCATAGAAAGGTACATCGAATTCTGATTGACAATGGAAGTTCAGCAGATATTCTAAGTGCAGAAGTATATGACTAGCTGAGGCTAGACAGAAAAGACCTACAGCCTTTTCCCACGCCCCTTAGAGGGTTTGGGGGAGTCGAAGTAAGATCGCTAGGAACAGTGAAACTACCCGTGAAGATTGGGACGACACCTTGCCAAAAAACTGTGCTACTCGACTTCGTGGTAGTAGATACGGAAAACTGGCCGTACAACGCTCTGCTAGGACGACCATTCTTGAATAAAACCAAAGCAGTAACGGCAACATATGCCCTCATGATGAAGTTCCCGACGGAATACAGAGTAGGAATGGTTAAGGGGTCACAAGAGATGGCCCGAAGAGCAAACTTATCAGTATACAAAGATAGGGAAGTACACCAAGTGTACACAGTAGCGACCCGGCAAAAGGTGGAAGAACCGGAAGAGCAGGCAGAAGTGCCAAAAGAGTTTGAATTGGACCCCAGAGAAGAACCTGAAGTCAGAAAGGATGAGCCGACCGAAGAGGTAGCGCTGAACCCAGTGGACCCGAGTAAGACAGTGAAGGTGGGGGCAAGTTTAAGCATGCACGTCAAAACCCAACTTGTCACATTGCTAAGAAGATATGAGGATGTTTTTGCTTGGGGTCACGAGGATATGCTGGGAGTAGACCCGAAGGTAATATCACATAGCCTATCGATCAACCCAAAATCCCGACCAGTGATACAAAAGAGAAGATTGTTCAATCCGGAGAGAAGCGTCGCAATCAAGAAAGAAGTAGAGAAGTTACTTTCCGCAGGATCAATAAGGGAAGTCAAGTACCCGGAGTGGGTAGCCAACGTAGTATTGGTCAAGAAAAAGAACAACCAATGGAGGATGTGTGTAGATTTCACTGACTTGAACAAGGCCTGCCCGAAAGACAGTTTTCCATTACCAAGAATTGACCAGTTGGTAGATGCAACGGCGGGATACGAACTGTTAAGCTTCATGGATGCTTACTCGGGATACAATCAGATTCGGATGAATAAAGCAGACGAAGAAAAAACGTCTTTCACCACGGATCAAGGACTGTATTGCTACAGGGTGATGCCTTTTGGATTAAAAAATGCTGGAGCAACATACCAAAGATTGGTGAACCGGATGTTTGCTCGGTAGATTGGGAGAAACATGGAAGTCTATGTGGATGATATGCTGACAAAGAGCACTACGGCAGAAAGACACTCGGAGGACTTGAAAGAAACCTTCGATGTTCTGAGGAAGTATAAGATGAAGCTCAATCCCAGTAAATGCGTATTCGGAGTACCCTCGGGGAGGTTTCTGGGCTTTCAGGTTCACCAAAGAGGAATTGAGGTGAATCCCGAGAAGATCAGAGCACTAGAAGGAATGGCTTCACCAAAGACGTTGAAAGATGTAAAAAGGCTGACAGGATGTCTCGCATCGCTCAATCGGTTCATTGCCAAGTCAACAGACAAGTGTGCCCCATTCTTCAAAGCAATAAAAAAGGGAAAAGGGCTCGAATGGAGTGCAGAATGTGAAGAAGCTTTTCAGAGGTTGAAGGAATATTTGGGACGAGCACCAATCCTCTCAAAACCGGTGGTAGGAGAAACATTATACTTGTATTTGTCGGTCACGGAGGTGGCGACAAGTTCGGTATTAATACGATTAGAAGAAGGGATACAAAAGCCAGTGTACTACACAAGCAAGTATTCTCCAGCAGAAAAAATAGCTCTAGCACTGATCACATCAGCCAGGAAACTGAGGCCGTATTTCCAAGCGCATACAATAGAAGTATACACAGACTGTCCATTAAAACTAATCCTTCAAAAGCCAGAAGTATCGGGAAGATTGACCAAATGGGCCGTGGAGCTGAGCGAATACGACATCAAATACACACCTAAAGCGGCAGTAAAAGGGCAGGCAGTATCAGACTTTATAGCAGAATTCACCGAGCCCGATGCCGAGGTAAGGAGGACAATGGAGGGTGAACGGATTGAAAAACTTCAGTGGAAATTGCATGTAGACGGGTCATCGAACACACACGGCAGCGGGGCAGGAATAGTCATAACAACCCCCGAGGGGGATACCGTGGAGTGTGCCATGAGATTCGATTTCAAAGCAACCAACAATCAAGCAGAATATGAAGCCTTGTTGGCCGGCCTAAGGGTTTGCATAGCATTAGGGGCAGATGAGCTGGAAATTTACAGCGATTCACAAGTCGTGGTTAATCAAGTGCTGGATGAATACCAGGCAAGGGAAGAGCACATGATAGTCTATTTGGACATTGCAAAAAGGCTACTTAGAAAGTTCAAGGTGTACAAAATCTCTCAGATCCCTCGGGAAGAAAACGAGAAAGCAGATGCTTTATCCAAGTTAGCTTCAGCCACCACGAGCATCAGATCCAAAGCAATACCAGTGGCACATCTGACTAAACCGAGTACAGCAGAATCAGAGGAAATCATGGTAGCAGAGATCCGACCAAGCCCAAGCGACTGGACATACAAACTCAGGAAGTACTTAGAGGAAAACATATTACCGGAGAATGCAGTGGAAGCAAAACGCATCAGATACAGGTCAACCCGGTATACAATTTTAAGGGGAGAATTATACAGGAGAGGGTTCTCGAAAGTATTGCAAAGATGTGTGACCGGCAAAGAAACCAAAAAAATCCTAGAAAGTGTCCACAGTGGAGTATGTGGGAACCATACTGGGGGTAAAAGCCTAGCACACAAAGTACTTAGGCAAGGTTTCTACTGGCCGACCCTGTTCGCAGAAGCGCAGCGATTCGCCGAAAGCTGTGAAACATGCCAAAGAATAGCAAACGATATTCGGCAACCCCCAGAATTACTCAGAAGTCTAACCTCGCCGTGGCCCTTCGCCATGTGGGGACTCGACCTAATAGGACCAATGCCCACGGGAACAAAGGGAGGAGCAAAACACGCCATTGTAGCAGTGGACTATTTCACCAAATGGGCAGAAGCAGAAGCACTTGTACACATTACGGAGGCTAACACCACCAGCTTTGTCAAGAAAAACATCATATACAGGTTCGGGATCCCGAGTATCATCATAACTGACAATGGAACCCAGTTCGACAACAAGAATTTCAGAGATATGTGCAAAGAATTCAAGATCACCAACTACTACGCATCACCTGCTCACCCTCAAACCAATGGTCAGACGGAAGCTGTGAATAAAGTGATCAAGCACACACTGAAAGCAAAACTAGAGTCAAAGAAAGGGGGTTGGGCGGACAAATTGCCCGAGGTGTTATGGGCATACCGAACAACGATGAGGTCATCCACGGGGGAGACCCCTTTTGCACTGGCATTTGGGACAGAAGCTGTCATCCCAGCAGAAACAACTTTCACATCTCCCAGGATACAGTTATACAGCCCCGAGCACAATGTAGATATGCTGCAACAGAGTTTAGACGAACTCGAAGAAATCAGAGATACGGCTCAAGTAAGAAATTCCGCGTACCAGCAAAGGGCTGCGAGGTACTACAATTCCCACGTTCGGGAGAGAAGATTCCAACTCGGAGATTTAGTACTGAGAAAAGTATCCCCAAACACCAAGGATAAATCTTCGGGATCTCTCGCCAATAAATGGGAAGGGCCGTACATCATCAAAGGAGTTGTGGGACACGGGGCCTACACGATAGTCCGACCAGAGGGCAGCCTAGTACCCCGACCATGCAACGCACAGTACCTAAAGACCTTCTATCCCTGAGGGATCCAACCATACCTTTATAATTCTGCTTTAGCTCAATTTTTTAGTTTCTATCTTAATTGTTTCAAGTTTATTTGTCGTTTTCAGTCACATTTATCTAATAAAGTTCACCCAAAGTTCAGTTGCCAGTACAGAATAAATCGTGGAATTGATAGTCCATAAGCAACACTTCGACAACAACGGCCAACCAAAAATTGGTTGGCAACAACGGTTAACCAAAAAATTGGTCCAGTAAACACAGTACGGGAGCAATAAAGCCGCGAAAGAGCGGACAAATTGAGCCCGAAGGGCGGAAAAGCTATAGTAGCATGCCCGCCTAGTTAAAGTGATACGAACGTAACCTTTAGCAAAATGGCAAAACCGAGGCACCAGAATAAAAACTGGAAAACTGCTCGGAGCGCCGCTAGAAAGGCTAGTGAGACGCGCAGCCTTGTTGGCCGGTATAAAATACCCCAACGATTCGGCAAAAACCTCGCACAGATAAAACCAGGAGACGTCCTAGGTGACTTGTGCAAGGACCTTAACGTATGGTCGTGGCGAGCCTCGACGTAACGCTGAGGTAAAAACTAACTGATAAAAAGAAAAAAAAAGATGAAGGCCAGTTACATAAGATACTCGGCCAAAAAACTAGTTACCGGTTAAATAAGATACTCGGTTCAAACTACATAAAAAGCCAGTTACATAAGATACTCGGCCAAAAAACTAGTTACCGGTTAAATAAGATACTCGGTTCAAACTACATAAAAGGCCAGTTACATGAGATACTCGGCTAAAACTAGTAACCGGTTAAATAAGATATGCGGTGTGAACTACAATAAAAGCCAGTTACATAAGATACTCGGCCAAAATAAGTTACCGGTCGAAAGACTCAACTTGACCGACTAAAAAGCCAAAGAATAAAGCAGTCGGTTAGAGTAAAGTTTCGGACTCCCAAAAGACCCACAAGTTCGAAGAACGCTAAGTGCGAACAGGCAAACGAGCTTAGATTGACCACAAAATATTCCGAAGAAAAATCCATGTATATATATGAGGTATATAGTATACAAATAGTTACAAATAGTCGGTTGTAAAAGACTTAGTATACAAAAGAAAAAAGATTTGAAATCAGAACTCAAGAAGGCGGTGCTGGGGGTCGGGAGCTGCTCCCACCAACGTCCGGATCAGGCTTCATCACATATTCGCTCAACAGGCTGTCATCCGAGGGCCACACAATCGCATCCTCCTCCTCATCATCGACCATCCAGTCGGTATAATCAACCCCGGGGACGGGACCCAAGTCGGGTGTCTCGTTGTCGATCCCCGCCTTCTCACAGGCATAAAAGGTAGAGAAGGAGTCAGCAGAAGGAACCTCAAGGTGCATGGGATGCGGCGCTTTACCCTTACTTCTACAATACGCCCGCCACTCTCTCATCTGGACCCGAAGAGACTCCAGAGAGGTATCCACATGCTTTCTGATTGAAAGGCTCCAGTTGGCCCTAGCCCGATCAGTCGCCCTATTCTTCTGCTTGAAAAATTCCCCAGCCGAGACCATTCCCTGCTGGAATTCACGCAGAAGCAAAGCATCATAGGCTGGAGACCTTTTGAACCGATCGACACCTTGTATTTCCAGCTCCAGCCTAGCTTCCTTCGATAGGGACCTAACTGTCAAGGCCTGACGCTCAAGGTCTTCAATTCGACGCTCGTAAGCAGACTTGGCGTCTTCAGCGGTCTGCTCAGCCTGGAGCAGAGCACCTTGAGTTGATGACAGCAGATCTTGCAAAATCTTGACCTCCTCAGCAGCAGAAGATGCTCGCTGTTCAGCCTCCAGTTGCCGAGCCAGGCATTGATCCATGAGCACCTGACTCGACTTAGCACCTTCTTGGCAAGCCAGCTCAGCCCGAGAGCAGCGATCCACACTCTCCTTCAGCTGGGCCTCTAGCCGCCTTATTCTGTCCGCCTGGGCTTCGCCGGCCTGACAAGCCCCGGACATCTCCGCCACCATCTGCAGCAAGTTAAAACAGCAACAAGTAACGTAAAAACAAAAATAAAAGGAAGAAATACGAAGTTTTAGGCATAACCGAAGCGTTACTTACGTAAGAGGCGCTGTTGAAGAAGTTGCGGAGACGGTCCGAATCGGTCCCCATCCGGAAGTGACTCCAGCTATCCTCCCCTATATAGGCGCGGCCTGAAGCCATGGCCCTGAGCATGGTTTCGGGAGCAGGATCGTCGGTCTGGGGGGAGGGCTTTGAACTGCTCACACCGGCCTCAGGGAGCTCAGCAGACGAGGTCACCCGAGGAGAGTCAGGTGAACCTCCAATATCACCCCTGACTTGATCTAGTGGAGGGGGAACACTCGCATCTTTCTCAACGGTACCCACCCCTTCGTCATCTGAAGATGAATCAACATAAGCAACCACTCGGGGGATCTTGGGGGTCGGGCGACCAGGAGAAAACGAAGCCTTCCGCTTTCCAGATTGCCTCCCGCGAGAGCTAGGGCTAACCACCTGATCTGCGGAAATCTTGCCGGGCCGCTCTACATTAACATTGTCGTCTCCTGGGGCAGGAGTGACATCAGCTGGAGCCGGGATCTCTGGAGCCGCCACGTCCGAATGTCCCCCGCTTACTTCGACACTTTGAGGAGTAACACCTGGTGTGTGAGCAGCGGTACGGGGAGAATTGGACCCACTGGGAAAGGCTTCCCGCTCGGACTCAGAGGGGTACCCCGCCTTTTCCTTCCCTTTTGAAGTTGAAGGACCCATCATATCTATAGTCGTCTCTTGACCATGGGTTTCCTCGGGCATGTACTCGGGCACCTCCTCTTCCTCATCCCCTTCAGGAGGAAGATCCTCGGGAGCACTCCCTTCAGACTTATTATCAGGAGGAGCTACTCCTGCATCTCGCTGGCGGAGGGCCTCTTTCCTGCTGGCTTCCACGATCCCTTTCATCCGGCGTGCCAGAGCATCGCAGACCACGTCTACGTCATATACTGCAAAAAGAAAAAACAAAAAAAAAAAAAGAGCCCGAGTCAGTAGACAAATACCAAGACAAATGAAAGATAAAAGACGATAAAAACTACAACATAACTTACGGCGTCTGCGGTGGGCAGAAATCTGAGGGAAGAGGCGAGCTGTAATCATCTTTCCCTCATTATACAGGTAGGGCTTACCCCTTTTCTCCAAGGGGCGGACGGCAGCCCGAGCCAAGGTCTTCAGCTCTTCGTCGGTGAAGGAGGAAGTTACATGGTTCCATTGGGGCGAACAAAAATACCGAGGAACCCTGCAAGTCATCTTGGAGCCACCCAGATCAAAACTGATTGACTGGCCCCAACGTCCACCCACAAAGAACCAGCTGTTCTTCCAGAATTTGTTTGAGGTAGGGAAGCTCCAAACAAATCCCTTCATTTTCTCATCGGTGGTCGGCTCGATCTCGCCCTTCACAACAACATCTTTAGGAATCCAGAACTCGGGCTGAGTCGATTGAAGAAAAAAGACCCCGGACTTCCCCACGGGCCTCAGGGAGTAGAAGTGTCGGATTTCGCAAGGAGTAGGAGGTGGCCGCTTCATCCTGTGCCACATGTGCCACATGCACATCAAAATCCGATAGCTGTTTGGAGTCAGCTGAGCAGGGGCAATTCGGGCCTCAGCCAAAAACCAAGTGATGAACGGCTGGAGAGGAAGAGTGACGCCGCAGGCGAGCATCGATCCATAAATCGCCACATGACCGGGTGGGGGGTTCCAGGCAGCCCGACCTTCAGCGGGGATTAGCGAAATCACGTCGCCATCCAGATCGAACCGCCGCATATACTTGCCTACCTCCTCAGGGCCGACCACATTCGGCTCTACATCATAAGCGCATATGCGCTCGGGAGAGAAGGGAATGCGAGCAGCCCTATGCTCTTCCTCGACGTCGTTCTCGACAACCCTCTGGGTCCCGACTCGGCTCTCCAGCGAGTGGGAGTCTTTGTAAACCTTGCGAGTGCTCATTTTTTTTCCCGGTCGTTTCCAAGGCCGAATGTCAGCTGTAGAAGAAGAAGAATCCGACCAATCTGCAGGCTGATAGTCGGGAGGCGATGAATCCGAGGAAACTGAATGAACTTCGGGAGGAAATGGAGCCTCTGAAGGAGCAAAATTTTCACGGGAAATTGCAGAAACGTCAGCATCAATGAAATGCGGTTGATCAAAGAGAGGTGGTTTCAATAAATTGTGGACTACAGATGCAGTGTGTGCATCATGTTGCTCAATAGCAATCATGCCAACAGTGTAAAGACGATACCTAGTTGCAGAATCCATGAGAACTAACCTTGATGTGTTTGAAGCAGAACCCAGAAAAAGCTGGAGATGCAGTTGAAGCAGACGAAGAGGTGGTTGCAGCAGAAGAACCCAATAAACAGGGGATGCGAGCAAATTCTTCAGAGAATAATGCACAAAAAATTGCGGAAAATAAAGTAAAAAGGAGAAGCACCACCACTGCCAGTTTATATAGGCAGCACATTAATCTAAAAAAAAAAAAAAAACACGAAACCCTAGGAGAAACACAAAGAAGCGGGAAAACGGAAGGGCGTGGGTGATGACGTAACTCGCACGCAAGCAAACAGAAAGGTCATGTCCCATAAATGCGTCGTACCACCGTTGTACCACAGCCAAATAAGGGAGGACAAGTGGCAATCGAAGAAAGCCTTGAGCCGCTAGTGAGCAGAAACGTCACTACCAAAAGATTTCTGAAATGATTGATAAATCAAATGCGTGCGGTCGTAATTAAAACACGTCATTTAAGAGCCTTGAAGCAAACGAGGATGCATTAATGCAGAAAAAGACAAACGAAGACTAGTTGCAAATGAGCATGAAGTTAAATATCTGACCCGAGTGGAACTGACTCAGCATGATCGGCACAAATATTTAAGGGGGTATTGTTATAGGCAAAAATAGTTGTGGTGGACACGTCATCGCTATATAAAGCCACGTAAGCAAGGTCAAAAGAAAGTCAACTAACGGAGCAAGAATTCCCCCCATGAGAACCTGCTCGGGAAAAGAGGAAGCTTCCCGACCACCAGCAAAGACGAGTTGCTCGGGCAATAAATCTTACTCGGGCAAGAACTCGGTGTAGTCGGGAATCAATGAAAAACAGATAGTCACCAGCGCCTATATTCCAAACTCTGGGTGCAATTAGCAACAAGCAACTCCATGATAAGCAACAGTGGCTGCAGAGTTCGAATAAGGAAGCAAATAGATTTTCCGTAAATAAAGGAGGAAGAATCAGAATCAGACTTGGATTCAACCAAATCAGGAAATATACAAAAGAAGGAGAGTCCGAATCCGTTAAGGATTACAACACACAATTAGGGCACCATATACCAAAACCCTAATTAAACATGTATAAATACCCCTTCTTTACGCAAAAAGAGGGGGACACGAGAGAAATAGAGAGAGAGAGAGATTGTAGTACAGTATTCTTGTAATTCTTCTTCATAGTGAATTTGGCTTCGTTACTTAGGCAACAAACCGTGGATGTTTCTCCAACCCATGGAGTTTTACCACGTAATTGCTTGTGATTCCTAGTTTATTTCTTTTGTTTTCAATCATCCAAGTTCATAATTTATAACAATTCAAAAGATAAATCATTGACTCGGTGACCACCAAAAATCACCGTTAACAGGGCTAAACGTCTCAAAGTAGTCAACGCCAGGACGCTGATTGAACCCCTTCGCGACCAAGCGAGCTTTGAATCTGTCAATGGAGCCATCGGATTTTCGTTTGATTCGAAAAATCCACTTGCAGCCGACCACATTTGATGATGAGTCCGGAGGAACCAATTCCCAAGTACCATTACGAACTAACGCGTCACATTCCTCAGACATGGCCCGACGCCAATTCGGGTCCTTCAATGCCTGTGCCACAGTTGTGGGTTCAAAATCAGACGAGGGCTGTGTTTGTGCATGAAGATTCAACTTCTGAATCGGTTTATGAATATTGTTCATGGCACGAGTGGTCATGTGGCGACGAACCAGTGGGGGAGAGGCTGCAGCAGACCCAACATCAGTAGAAGACTCTGGCGAGTCAGGTGCAGCAAGGAGCTGCGAAGAAGAGACAGCAGCTGGTCTCGAATCTGCACCATCAGCAGGCAGGGATGATGAGAGTGGAGGCACGACAGGAGTGGCACTAGGAGCAGACAGCTGGTGACGTGCAGGAGTCAGCGGCAAGGAGGGAGCTGCATATGAGGGCAGTTCTTGGGAGGGCACAGCCGTGGAAGGAGATGAGACCAGAGGACAGGGGTGGGACACAACTACGACCGACGGAACCCAAGTGTCTATGGTGGATGAGGTGGGACGGTTTAGAGCAGGTCCTAGTGACTTGTAAGGGAACACGGACTCAACAAATTGGACATGACGAAAGACGAAAATCTTGGAGCAAGTTGGATCAAAACAGAGATAGGCACTCTGTGACATTGAATACCCAAGAAAGACACAAGAGGTGGACCTTTTATCAAGCTTGTGAGATGAATAGGGCCGAAGCCAGGGATAACAGAGACAACCAAAAATTCTCAGTTTCGAATAATTGGGAGGTCCTCCAAAAATCTTCTGATAAGGAGACAGAAAATCAAGTGTAGGCGTGGGCATTCTGTTGATCAGATACACTGCCGTGACAAATGCATGAGACCAAAATTGTAAGGGAAGAAAAGCATGGGACAACAACGTAAGCCCTGTTTCAACAATGTGACGGTGTCGTCTTTCCGAATACCCATTATGTTCAGGTGTGTGAGGTGGAGTTGTGAGGTGCGAAATGCCATTAGTAGCAAGATAATCTTTGAGAACCATGAATTCACCACCATTATCAGAATAAAAGGTGACAATTTTGTGTTTGAAGAAATTTTCTACAATGGCCTTAAAGCGAATGAAATTGTCCTTAACCTCTGATTTCCGCTTTAACGGATAAAACCATATGTATTTGGTAAAGTGGTCTACGAAAATAACATAATATTTAAAATTGTCATGTGAAACAACATGAGACGTCCACACATCAGAGAATATAATTTCCAATGGATGAGTGGATACAAGAGAAGATGAATGAAAAGGTTGCTTGTGACTTTTATTGCAATGACAAGAGTGACAGGAAAATTCTTTTGACATAGGTGACGACACATCTAAGCTAAAATTAGACACAATACGTTGTAAAATAGAAAAAGCAGGATGACCTAGCCTATGGTGCCAGTTTGATGACGAGGTCTTGACGACTGAGAATGCTAGGACTGGTGAGGATGTAGACTTTGTAGTTGGCCATTCATACACGCCATCCCTGGTTGTGCCTCTCAGAAGAATTGCCCCCGTACGAAGATCCTTCACATGAAACGAATTAGATAAGAACTCAACCGAAACATCATTAGTAGAGCAAAATTGTGAAATTGAAATCAAGTTCTTTTTCATATCAGGAACACAGAGAACATCATTCAATTTAAATGTTTTATTTTGAGTGCAAAGAGATGTGGAACCAGTGTTTGTGATGGAGAGACCGGTACCATCACCAATCATAACATCATCGGAACCGCTGTACGGTGCATGCAGAGAGAGGTTATTCAAATCAGCCGTGACATGGTGAGAAGCACCACTGTCAAGGAGCCAGGAGGAGTTGTTGGAGGACATATTAGCAGCATAGTTGGCTCTCGGTTGCCAAGGCATTGGAGGAGGACCATTCGGTGGATTGGAACCTGGCTGGATTGGCACCATTTGGAAAGAGGAGCATCGCTTGGCTGTGTGACCTTGCACTCCACACACCTGGCAATGACCAAGATAGGGGCGTGGAGGTTGATTGCCACGAGTTGAGGTGCCTGAATTGTTGAGAGATGATGACCTGTTGTTGTGGTTGAGTGGTGGACGCCAATTTTGGGAGGAGTTTGGGCGCCAATTATTGTTGCTTTGCTGTGAAGTATTATTGCTGTGCTGAGGACGCCAAGAGGTATTGGAGTTGTTCCTGTATGTGGGGTTGGCAGTGGCCGGAAAAACTGATGCCTCCTTCTTGCTACTCTGCAGCGAGGCTTCGGATGACAACAACTTTTCATGAAGTTCATCAAACGTGATTGGATTGTCTCGAGCTTGAACCGCACGAACCAACTCCTTATAATCATCATCAAGTTCATCTAGGATCCTCTCAGTGAGATCCTCATCATCCATTGGAGCACCCAGTAAAGCGAGTTCATCTGCACGGGCCTTAACCGAATGAAGGAAGTCAGTGATATTTTGTGTACCTTTCGTGGAGTGTTTGAGAAGTGCCTTGATTTGTTTGATGCGTCCACGAGACGGTTTGGCATATGTGTTAGCCAGTGTATTCCATGCCTCCATAGATGTTTTAGCTCTGGCCACAAAGGAGATAATTGTTGGAGATAGAGAGCCAATTATCGCATTCAGGATGAGTTGATCTTGGCGAATCCAAATAGAATACGCTGGATTCGGAGTTGTTACATCAGCGGTAGTGAAGGTGGCTGCCGGACATGGCTTTGAGCCATCGATATAACCAAGAAGGTCATATCCAATAAAAAGAGTCTGAAATTGAATTTTCCAGGACATGTAATTACTGGCAGTGAGTTTGAGAGGAGCTTGGGCAGCTATGTTGATGGTGATGAGATGAAACTCGTTGGAGCGAACTGCTGTTGAGGTTGCTGGTGTGATGTTGACAATTGTGGGTGTCGGTGGAGCAGGACTGATAGGGGAGGAACTGGTATCTGGCGTGGAATCTGGTTCCATTGTTGTGGAGTCTGAGTTGGTTGTTATTGATCTGAACTAGGAGGAGAGAAGAAAAGAAATTAAATTTCTAGGATGGAATCGTAAGCTCTGATACCATAATAACAGAGATAGGAATATTTTGGTGCAGAATTTTCACACACTTTTTCATTGATAACAGTAAGTATATATACAGCAGAGATATAACCTGCGAACCCTATTGATGAGTCATACGAACCCAAGACTCCTAACATATTGAACTTTCCTAAGACAGCGATACAATAGAAATTTAAATATACAATGTAACTATTATTAACAGGAGATTATTAACAGAAGTTTGTTACAACTAAAACACAAATACTCTGTCATACTCTGTCTCCAATATGTCAGTTGCTTCTCCTCTGCATCCGTGAGGAGTGCCTCGATCTTCAACAACATTCTCCTCCATTTTTCTAACTCAGAACGCACCAAATCTGGATGTGGGATGAAGGACAAATCACGGGGTGCTAATCTATCGAATAACACCTGAAGAAAAGCTGAGAGCAAGGTCTCTCCCAAAGCCATGGATTTGGTTTGTGTTAGGATTTTCTACGGATTCAATCAAATGACAATCTCAAGGATTCTAAAATGAAGAAATAAAAAAAGAGGAATGAGACCAAAGTTACGTGGTTCGATTATCACAGAGATAATCTACTCCACGGGCAAGCAGGGGATAAACAAATTCACTACTAATCAAAGTGTTACAGGCTTGAGCATCGCTCAACAATAGCTGTTTACAGTGATCTCTCTGACTCTCTCTCTTACAGGGCAAAAGTCACACAGGTTCTCTCTCTACAAACATGTAAAATAAAACCCTCTGTTTCAGTTGAGAGTACCTAAAATTCCATAAGTCAGAATATATAATTTTTTTTATTTGAGCTAGCTTTTTCCATTTTCCAGGAAAAAAACAATGATTTTTTTTCAAAAACTACAAATTTTATGAGTAATTTAGGGTTTGAAAATAAGGACATGACTCGAACCTACGATTTTTAATACTGTAGGTGTGAGGAGCATTAGTATACCATTTGGTTTTTTTTTTTTTTTGAACAAGTCAATTAATGAAGTTTTAAAAGAGAAGAATTGAAGCTTGAAAAATCAGAACTTTACAAATTACAAAGAATCTCTTTAGTTGACTTCTTCTCTATTAATAGGATGGCATAGACCCGCACAGGGACCCATAGAAATTAAACGTGTTAGAAATTTGGATGCAATTGCAAAGTAACGATCAGCGAAATTTCTTGCAAACATTTCCAAAGATGATTTCAAGTGGATGGATGTTGACAACATTAGGAGTAGATCAACAAAATATTTAGCAAGTTTAACAGTAAAAGTAATTAGGTTATGTTCAAGGAAATGGCATCGTCTCAGGAAGCTTGAGAGCATTAGGATTGAAATTTGAAAATGTTTATAAATATGATGATCATTACAAGATATGAAACCTCACCTAATTTTCGAAAATCTCTGTGGAAGTGTACATCTTTCCTCCATGGAAGCTTGAATGCCTCTGCTACCTCTCTGTGAAACGAACAGACAACTGCATCTTCAAATTCAATTAACCACACGAAAAATATAGGAGATAATTACCCCGGTAGCCATTGAATTGATGACATACTATCAAAATAGCCACTGGATTGGAAAGTTGTTTCAAAATGGCCATTTTTTGGCGAACTTTGTGACACTAATGGTCATTCCATCCAATTCCATCTAATTTCATCCAATTCCATCCAATAAGTGGCATTTGGGTAAATAAGAGGATGCCATTAATTTATTTTAGATGTTTTTTGGAAATCAATTTTTTCAATGAGTTACATTTTGGTAAATAAGTGGATGACATTAATTTATTTTAGATGTTTTTTGAAAATCAATTTTTTCTTTTTTTGAAAAGAATAATTATATTTAGTATGTATATATATATGAGTATATATATATATATACACACACACTAAATATAATTATTCTTTTCAAAAAAATAAAAGAAATGGTTTAGATCAATACACATGTCTCTTCTTTGTTTTTTAGATTTTTTTGATTTTATAGCCTTAATCTTCTTAAACAAGATATATATGTGTATATATGAGATATGCTATACATATATACATACTAAATATAATTATTCGTTTCAAAAACAAAAGAAAAAATTGATTTCCAAAAAAAAAAAAAAAAAAAAAAAAAAAATCTAAAAAAAATCTAAAAAATCTAAAAAAAATCCTCATTTTAGTTTTCAACTTTGTTGATAAAGTCACAAAACACAACAAAGATAAGTAATTACAAAAATTCCTACAGCAATCAAGCTCATATAAATTTGTGACGCTCTAAAATGAAGATGGCATAATTGGGTGGCTCTAAAATGAAGATTGAGCTATCTTTAATTTGGCTCGTATTAGAGTTGATGAAACGTATGTGAAAGAGACTTAAAGATGAACCAAAGTAAAAAAAAAAAAAAAAAATTAAAAAAAAAAATTAAAAAAAAAAAAATTGATACTTAAAATAAAATTAGGGTTTAAATGTCGGTGTCATCGATGGGGAAAGTATTTTGATTTATTTAATTTTAATCAAGCTATTTATTTTTTTTAATCATTTTATTTAAGGTTATTTTATTAATAATTTATTTTTTATAAACTATAAATATATAAATCATATATTTGGATGACAATAGTTACCCTTAAATAAATATCTATCGATTAAATTGATAAGAATAGTCGATGAGATAGAAGATTAATCGAAATATATATTAAAAAATATACAAGTTAGCTAGAAAGAAGAACAATTTAGGCCAAAATGTTATCTTAATATAATTCTAATCTCTTCCATCTGAATTTAAACAAAATATCTTATATTTAGTGTGTATACATATATATACACACTAAATATAATTATTCATTTAAAAAAACAAAAGAAAATATTGATTTCCAAAAAACAAAAAAAATCTAAAAAAAATCTAAAAAATCTAAAATAAATCCTCATTTTAGTTTTCAACTTTTTTGACAAAAGTCACAAAACACAACACAACAAAGAGAAGTAATTACAAAAATTCGTACATCAATCAAGCTCATATAAACATGTGGCGCTTTAAAATGAAGATGGCATAATTGGGTGGCTCTAAAATGAAGATTGAACTATCTTTAATTTGGCTCGTATTAGAGTTGATAATACGTATGTGAAGAAGACTTAAAGAGGAACCAGAATAAAAAATAAAATAAAAAATTGATACTTAAAATAAAATTAGGGTTTAAATGTCAGTGTCATCGATGGGGAAAGTATTTTGATTTATTTAATTTTAATCAAGTTATTTTTTTTTATCATTTTATTTAAGGTTATTTTATTAATAATTTATTTTAATAAAATATAAATATATAAATCATATATTTGGATGACAGTAGTTACCCTAAAATAAATATCTCTCGATTAAATTGATAAGAATAGTCGATGAGATAGAAGATTAATTGAAATATATATTAAAAAATATACAAGTTAGCTAGAAAGAAGAATAATTTAGGCCAAAATGTTATCTTAATATAATTCTAATCTCTTCCGTCTGAATTTAAACAAAATATCTTATATTTAGTGTGTATACATATATACACACTAAATATAATTATTCATTTCAAAAAACAAAAGAAAAAATTGATTTCCCAAAAAAAAAAAAAAAAAAAAAAAATCTAAAATAAATTAATGTCATCCTATTTTTTACCAAAATGTCACTCATTGGATAGAATTTGATGGAATTATATGAAATTGGATGGAATGACCATTATTATCACAAAGTTTGCCAAAAAAGGCCATTTTGAAACAACTTTCTAATCCAGTGGCCATTTTGATAGTGTGTCATCAATTCGATGGTCATCGGGGTAATTATCCCTAAATATAGATTCACAACTCCTACGATTCATTTCTGTTTCTGCTAAGGTGGTATGGGTTTTTTTTTTTTTTTTACGGGTTTAGACCCATCAAGCGAATTATTATCTTTTTAAAACTGATTTAGGCCCATTAAGCACTTAAGCAATAATAATTAAATTTTTTATTTATAATTAATTAAAAATGCACTTTGATTTTATTAATTTCTATAGTTTTATTCTTAATCTAATAATATTCCTATATTGAATTTGGTTATGATCATTTATTTATTTATCAGTCTCTATGTTGAGAATCCATATTTCATTGTCGTTTTGAGTCGATGCATTGCCGTTTTGAAGTCAAATCTCTTGTTTGGGACGGAAAGTTGAGTCGAGACCTGTTTATATGGGTTAGGTTTTCCGTCTAGATTTTGACATGTGGCCCCAATCATCTTATTTTACTCAATTTAGTGAACCTTAGGGACAAGGGTCTACCAATTTAATTAGGTTTGTGCATCTTATAAATCGGTGAATTAGATAATTTTTTTATCAAAATTCAATTCAAGTCGAATGCTTGAATCCTATCGAATTACAAGAATATCAAAAAAAAAAATAAAAAATTAAACTATTATATCAAACTTTGTTCATTTAATCTTAACATTGTCTGAAATCATATGGGCATATCAAAAGTGTTTGAATTTTCAGACGTTAATTTCTCTGTCAAACAATTTCCATTTTAAACCAAGTTATTGCAAACATCAATACTCCAAAAAAAAAAAAAAAAAAAAAAAAAAAAAAATCTAAATAAAATGGATTGCAAGTTAATTACTTGTATGCTTTCTCTATCGATCTAGTGAAAAATAATCTTCCTAATCTGAAACTTTCTCCACTCCATTGACGTCCATCTCTATTGTATCAAAATTGTGAGAAGGATAAAAGAAAATTACAGAATCTATATACATAATCAGCAGCTGTTTTGAATGTTACATAGAAATTATAACAATTTTGTTGTCACCATAAAGCACTCAAAACAGGACCATGAACTCTAGATCCATTATTCAAACAATAAAGATGAGCATGACATGATGCATGTGCATATTCTTTAATAAAATTAGGAATCAAATTGCCGACACAAATAAATTTACTGTACTTAGTGTTGCAACAAATCCATCAACAAGTTCAAGTTGGCTTTGGTACTCAATCTTTGATTTCATTGCAGTCTGGTAATGAATATTTTGCTATTAGAGCTTC
Source organism: Acer campestre (assembly GCA_954870605.1). Taxonomy (NCBI): domain Eukaryota; kingdom Viridiplantae; phylum Streptophyta; class Magnoliopsida; order Sapindales; family Sapindaceae; genus Acer; species Acer campestre. The sequence continues at coordinate 26,445,634 of OX940807.1, read as the reverse complement.
CGGGATTTATATATTATTCTCTCCCAAAAGTTTCTTCACTGAAATAGTTATTTTATTTTATTTTTATTTTTTAAAAGTTTCTTCTGATATTCCAACTAAGGTGCGGCGACTCGAACCTAAAACCTAGGAAGAACGATTACTCCATTTGATGGAGGTAACTCGTATCCAACTCGTATCTGGTTTATATACTCTCTGGATATTCTAGGATACGTATCCGATATGCCAAATGACGTATCCGTTAACTTTTTCATAAGTTTGACTAGATGATACTTGGGGGATAAGGCAAGGATACAGCGGGATACAGGGAGGATACGTCCAAGATACATTTAGGGCAATATTATAATTATTTTAGTATAAAATGGGGTCAAATTATAATTTCAAAATTTTAAGGGTCAAAATGAAATTGTAAAGAAATTTTGGTTTTAATTCCATAGACATGGAGAATGTCGGTATACTTGAGATTACAAACTTTTCTCTTGATGAACCAAAGTTAGAGGCCGAATTATTTAGATACTTTAACAATGTGAATGATGATAATGAAGTTAAATAGGAATGTTGAATATGTTTTATGAGTTTTTTATTATTATTATTTTTTTTATGTATTATTTTGATTTTGTAATATGTAATTATAACTTATGTAACGTATATTTTATTTGGATTTTGTAATATGTTACAACTTATATAACATGTTTTATTTGGATCTTGTAATATGTTACATTGTTATGATTTATGTAGTTATGTGATATATTTTATTTGGATTCTGAATATGTTTTGATTTTAAATGATTTATCAAATTTGTTTAAATATATTATTATTTTTTAAAAATATAAATATATATTATTTTAATTGACATATCTTACCGTATTCGTATTCTATTTTTTTGTAGATTTACCATATTCCAGTATAATGCCATATATATATATATCCCATACCCGTATCCGTGCTACATAGCCTAAAACATAATTATCGAGACTCGTCTGTAACTTAGAATCCATTAAAATTTTGTTTTATACAATCTTATGAGATAGATCAATTTCAGTTTTATGATCCATAGCATTCATCAGAATATCCAATGGACTCATTAAAACAGACATCAAATGAAGTTTTCAAATTGATATATGTACACATTGCATATAACTCTAACATGAGAATGTAAATAATAATTTTTTGTTAAAATCTAGATGCAAACTCTTAACAGTAAAAATTTCTGGACATAAACTCATAATTGAACCTATAACAAGTGTACTCAAGAAGGAAAAGCTGAATTACAGAACAAGTGCAAGTACAAGAATCTAACTCGAATGCTGATACTGAGGTAATCTCTGACTCTCTTACCAATGACTTACCTGTGGCATTTAGAAAAGGAGCCAGAAAATGCACCAAACATCCACGGTTCCCACTCTCACAATTTGTTTCATATGGAAATTTCTCACTATCTCACATGGCTTTTCTGGTTAACTTGAACACTATTTCAACCCCTACCACATTGTCTAAGGCATTGTCTAATGATAAACAGAGACAGATCATGGAGATCGAAATGGAAGCATTGGAAAAGAACAGAACCTGGGAACTGGTTGGGCTGCCGTAAGGGAAGAAGGTAGTTGGGTGTAAGTGGGTCTTTTCCTTGAAATACAGAGCAGATGATTCACTTAAAAGGTACAAGGCTCGGTTGGTGGCTAAGGGCTACACACAAACACAATGGGTAGATTATCAGGAGACGTTCGCTGAAGTTGCTAAAATGAACACAGTGAGAGTACTGTTATCTTTGGTTGCAAGTTATGGTTGGCCTCTTCAACAATTTGATGTGAAGAATGTGTTTCTTCATAGGGACTTGGCAAGAGGAAATCTACATGCAGATCCCACCAGGTTATGGAAGTGGATTATAATAAGGAAAGGTGCGTAAGCTTAAAAGGCCTTGTATGGCCTTAAACAATCCCTTAGGACTTGGTTTGGGAGGTTTGCAAAAGTACTAATAGCAGCAAGATATAGGCAGAGTCAAGGAGATCACACATTGTTCATCAAGCATTCTGATTAGGGGGAGTTATAGCACTCTTAGTCTATGTTGACTATATAATCGTGACATGGAGTGATGAGAAAGAAAGAGAGGCAGTCAAATAGTGTATGAAAAGATAATTTGAGATCAAATAACTAGAAAGGATGAAGTACTTCCTAGGGATTGAGGTGGCTCACTCACGGAAGGGAATCTTCCTTTCACAAAATAAGTACGTGGTTGATCTGCTGAAGGAAATTGGGAAGCTGGATTGTAAACCAGCATCCACTCCTATAAATCCAAATCATAAGTTAGGTGAAGCTAATGATGATGTTGCGGTGAATAGGGAGATGTACCAAAGGTTGGTTGGCAGACTTATTTACCTCTCACATTCACGGTCTGACATCGCGTATGCTGTGAGTGTAGTAAGTTAGTTTATGCACAATCCTAAAGAGGTGCACTTGTAAGCTGCCTATCGCATACTACACTATTTGAAAGCTAGTTCTAGGAAGGGAATTTTATTCAAACAAAATACAGGGTTATGTTTGGAAGCATATACTGATGCGAACTATGCTGGTTTGATAATGGATATGAGGTCTACTTTAGGTTACTGCACCTTTTTAGGTGGTAATCTCTTGACATGGAGGAGTAAGAAACATAATGTGGTTGCGAGATCAAGCCCCAAAGCCAAATTCAGGGCAGTGACACAAGGTGCATGTGAGTTGCTGTGGTTAAAAATCATTCTAGAAGATTTAAAAATTAGGTGGTAAAGACCTATGAAACTTTACTGTGACAACAAATCTACAATTAGTATTGCACACAATCCGGTGCAACATGACAAAACCAAATATATTGAGGTAGATAGACATTTTATTAAGGAGAAGCTAGTGAGTGGATTGATTTGTACACCCTATGTCTCGACCAAGGGTCAACTAGCGGATATTCTATCCGAAGGTCTACCTGGTATTGTTTTTCAAGAGATTACATCCAAACTAGGAATGGAAGATGCCTATTCCCAATTTGAGGTGGAGTGTTGAAAGTTTATGATGTATGTTAGAAACAATGGATTTATTTAGAGATAAGTTTTAGAAAGTAGTTGTTAGGAAGTATGGAAAGTAAATATTTACTTCCTGTCATTATTATGAGTTTACATTTTTAGTTTTTTTCATTTATTTAAGTAGTTGGTAAGTAAGTTGTTGGTGGGTTATAATTAATTCACTCTCTCTACTGCATATATTCTCCAGGGTCTGTATCAGTTAAATATACTTTTCAATACAATACTATGATTTTCCACACATTATGCAGCCCCAATCCTTGAAGCAGCATATTCATTTCCCTGTTTAGAAGCTTGCTGCCACAAAGAATGTGCACACTAATGCCTTTCTGCATCAGTAACATAGCTCGTGACAGGATTGATTAAGTGTAACAGGCAACTTTGTAGTAGGATCAATCTCTACAGCTTGATCATAGTAACGTTTTGCAAGATGAAGATCAAGTGGAAGTCCTTGGCCATGCTCGTGCATGTACCCAAGATTGAACATGGCTTGCGCATTGCCTTGGGATATAGCATGCATGTAAGCCTCTGCAGCACGTTCATAATTCCTCTCAGTACCCTGGGGAAATAAAGCCAAGCAAATCAAGAGTTATGAACTTAAAAGAGCTCCACAAATAAAAGTTGCAGGATACTCTCAGTACCCTGACAACATAAAGCCAAGCAAATCAAGAGTTATAGACTTAAAGAAGCACCAAATATAAAAGTTATAGATCCTGAACCTAGATAACATCCTATATCTTGTCACACATACCCGACCATAATAATATGCATCCCCAATCAGCTAAGCTGCATGTTCATTACCCTGCTCAGAAGCTTGCCACCACAAAGAATGTGCACGCTGATGCCTTTCTGCATCAGTACAAAGTCCAGATTCTCCCATGCACATGCTTCGTTCCCCATATTTGTCAAGGATCCATGCAGCATTACTTTGTGCTACCTCATAACCAAGTTCAGCCATCCTGAAATACAAGAGGAATGCCTTACCCACATCACCTTTTACGTATGATTCAAGAGCCCATCTAGACAAGGAACTCCATGGTCCTCGTTCTGCAACTAGTTTGTACAATGCAGTAGCCTGAAATCAAACAAAGTAAAGCTGTAAGATCTGATCCAGACCTGATAGACCTTCCAAAGCCTTGTAAATCCAGAATTACCTCCAACAGAAGTGGGCTTAAACAATGACACCAATCCAGAATGTTTTTGAATTAATGGAAATCCATACGTTTTACTATAATTATACTTAATTCACTAAATTAGTCAGTTGCATATACTATTCTTTAAGATGGGGCCATTGCATAAACAGCCAACATACAATTATCAAATGTCCAATGTAAAATGCTTAAATACTAATTGTTGGATTGAATCTAATGAATTTAAACTTTAGTAATAAATGATAGTTTGGCATGGTATCAATGTTACTTTGATCTATGATAGTTTTCCATCCCTCTGTTGGAATGTTACCATAAATCACAAAAATGCTTTAACATCTTTCATTAATCTCCTATTATCATTTAGAGCAAACCATCAACAACAAAACATATTTATGAGTTAGAACAAATAGTTGATGCTTTTAGTATGCAAACTCAGTCAGTGATCAAAGTGACTGGTGGACCATCAGGTTGGCTCATCAAGCCATCACTGATACGTTCTAGAGAAAGTGAGCAAGAAAATGGCCAAATAGTAAGGCTTTAAGCATTTATCACGGAAAGTAGAAAGACCAGAAATGAGTTTTAAGCACATAATATCTATTAAAAAAGACAATGTAATACAAATTGAACCAAAACTAAAAGCACAATACAGCTAAATTTACCATAGGAAGATTCTTCTTAAGCCCAACACCAGTGTGGAACATCTTTGCCAACCGGTAGAATGCCTTCTGGTGACCTGCATTAGCAGCCACTAAAAAATATTTGCATGCTAGCTTTACATCCCTTTTTACCCCAATCCCTTTATAATACATCACTCCAAGGTAGTAATGCCCGCCAGTTTCCTCATTTTCAGCTGCCTTTTCAAAGTATTCCTTTGCCTGAAGTAAAAAGAATTAGTTTGCCATAAACTCTTAAGATTGTCATTAACAGACCTCAAAGAACTAGGCTAAATATAGGTTAAAGCCAAAAACATAAGATTTAAGAAAAGTGTAAACTGTTGCCTAATTATTAGTACCATTACATTTCTATTACCGATTTCCTCCAAATTAGATTTAACGGGAAGTCAGGTCATGGATACTATCTTAGATGTCAAAGGAGATGGCTACAAATACAAAATATGCACCTTGCTTTATATGTTCACCAAGAATTCACTACTTAGCAACCAATAGAATGGGGAAAAGAATGCATAGTACAACTTAATAAAACAAGTCGCTCGATGAATTTTTCTTATTTGATAGAGACTAAAATTGCAATTTAGCGAGCACTATCGCAGCAGTATAACACTGCACCATGGTAAACAGTCAAATGAGTATACAGAGCACTCTGTAGCTATTCAAAAAATTTCTCTTTGCCTTGAAAAGAAACACAGAATTTTATCTTGACATAGATATTGTGAAATCAATTGAAATATTGATGAAAATAACTCCAAACAAATCTGATGCAAAGTCAAAAAAGAAACAAATATGATGCAAAGAACAAATGTGATGCGAAGGACTGATATGATATTCTGATGAGCAGAGAGAGAAACAGAAGTAAAGAGAAACAAAGAGAAGAAAAATGCCTTACAGCATCTCCAATACAATCGTGGTTTGTGAAAAAAAAAGATGTCACGTAGGATAAATAGATGTTATGTTAACAATTGTGTCTCCAATGCAACCGTGTATATTCAACTTCAAGTTGACGTGGTAAAAAAAGTATTAGACATTGTCAATATGACCGTCCACTTTCAGACGGTCTATTGCATAACTATTTTTTAGGTTGACTTAACAAACATTTAAAACTGACATTAATTTTTCATATATTTTTGGTAAGAAAATAAAATAAAAAATAAAACAAGAAAAAAAGATGGACACGTCATTAAAAAAAAATTATATTTTAGACGGAAGCATTAGAGACTAAATTTTGAGTTGATTGTCTATCAAATCTATTTTTAAGCCTCATAGGAAGCAAGTCCCTTGACATTGTGGCCATGTCAACAATTATTGGTATGCAAGCCACTTTTGCATTGGAGATGCTCTTAGTCGGCTGCTGCACTTTCTTTGTGTATATATAGTGTTACAAAGTAGGTCTAAAGTAAACAAGCATAATTACAAATATACCCCAACTCTAAATAATAAAATATAAATAACTCTAATAGATATAACCATATGGAGAACCAGGGCTTCACAGAAACAAAAACAGCAGAAGCATAAAATTCTATACTTGAATCTATATCAGACTATTTCAATATAAGTTTTCAGCAATCCATTAATGGGACATCCACCCTCATTCACAACCCACCACTCTTTCCTTCCTGCAAAAACGTAACTTATATTGAATGTTTTTTAAGCTAATTACATTGACATCCACAAATATGAAATCATTAAAGAAAAAATTCCTAGATTAAAAAATAGTGAAAAAGGGATATTTCTAAATAATTAAGTTCAAGTGGAAAAAAATTGTAGACCGAAACAAGCAGAGGGACGAAAATAAGCTAACAATGTACAAGCTTAACAATACATTCAATACAAAGAGAACCAATGGAACTTACTTTTGTGTAGTTCTTGTCAAATCCATAGCCCTTGACATGTAAATACCCCCTTCCAATATAAGCCGAATAAAGCTGCTGTCTAGCAGCTAGCATCAACCATTCAAGTGCCTTATTATAGTTCCTCTCAACACCCACTCCTCTTGCATATATCTCAGCAAGGAATTCCATTGACTGGGCCTCACCTTTGTCTGCTGCCTTCGAAAACCATGACAATGCCTTGGCACGATCACGCCTCAATCCTCTCCACCCAAAGTAGTAAAACAGTCCAATCTTGTACATAGCTCCAGCACTCCCTTTCTGAGCCTGATACTCCAAAATCTGGAAGGCCTCGTCCTCTTCCCCCCTTGACTTCCTTAACGCCTCCTTGTTCTCTTCAACCCCGTTATGAATCCTAACTGGTTCAACCACCGGTGAATCCTTCGAAATCAAGAAACTATTTACAGCTACCTCTGCTAATTCAGCATATAATTTAACAGCTTTCTCATGCATCTGCAACCGAAAATGAAAACTCAGATCGTCCTTCGCAACAACAGTCAAATGCACCTCAAATTCTAAAACTTGAAGGGGGACTTCTCCTATCAGTACCCTCCTGTTGCTATTTTTTTTATCATTTAATCTTAGTTCACCATATAAATGTGTAAAATTAAATTCGTTAAAAGTAAAAAAATCCTCATAACGACAGTACTGACAGGACAATTTTCGAAAACTTGAAGAAGTTTCAAATTTTCAAAATCTAGGGTACAAATTTAATTTCTACTACTCACATCTTGGCGTAAATAAGAGTAAGCCAGAGCCATCTTCGACTGAATATTCCCGCCTTCGGCGGCGAAGTGATGATACAAGAAAGCCTTGGCCTTATTCCTCTCACGCGTCATCCCCATCCCATACAAGAACGCAAGTAGCGACAGGGCGTTCCGATCGCCGCCGCCCGACACCACCTCGATCTCCGAGATCACTTCTTCCATGACTCTGGATTCGCCTGCGCTCGCCGCCGCCATCATCTTGGAGACAGTGGAGTAGTATCCCTGGTATGGCTCGTCCGGGTCCATTCCAGGTTCGAAGATGTGGGTCCATGAAGCGGGATCGAGATTCTCGTCGGGTTTGATCTCGGAGTCGCCGAACTCTTCCCAGTCGGCCAAGTCGTCATCCGGAGAGTCCTTGATGTCTTCTTGGGAGAGGACAAGAATAAAGGGACGATCCTGTAGAGAGAGAGAGAGAGAGAACAGAGTGATGATGAGTAGAGAGAGTATCAGTCTCTGTGTTAACACATTTTGGGACCGGCTACAATGCAGTGATTTTTAATCACTGCACCATGCAAGCAAAAAAAACAATGAAAAACACTGTAGATAGAAGAAAAGCAATGGGTTACAACCGGCAATTGGCCTTTTTTTTGTCCTTTTTGATTAAAATAATAATATATATCCATTGATTTGACTTTAATAATAATATAAATCAGATAAAAAAAAAAAACAAAAAATTTAAATATTAATAAAAAATTATTAATGTTTATATTAAAAAAAATGAAGTTATTTTATAATATTTTTCACGGTAACTATTTTGAGGGCTTTGGTAACTACTTCTTCGGAATTGGTAACTACTTAACGGTTTCTCTCACAAAATTATCTGGGTAACTACTTTTACGGGTATGGTAACTATTTTTTCGGGTCTAGTAACTACTTATACGGGTTGGTAACTACTTAAGGGTTTTTTCATTGTAACTAGTTTCACGGGTCTGGTAACTAGTTTCACGGTTTGGTAACTACTTAAGGGTTTCCTTTCACAAAATTTTCTGGGTAACTACTTTTACGGGTATGGTAACTACTTCTTCGGGTCTAGTAACTAGTTATACGGGTTGGTAACTACTTAAGGGTTTTTTCATTGTAACTCTGGTAACTAGATTCACGGTTTGGTAACTATTTAAGGGTTTCCTTCCACAAAATTTTCTGGGTAACTACTTTTACGGGTATGGTAACTACTTCTTCGGGTCTAGTAACTAGTTATACGGGTTGGTAACTACTTAAAGGGTTTTTTCATTGTAACTCTGGTAACTAGATTCACGGTTTGGTAACTAATTAAGGGTTTCATTCCACAAAATTTTCTGGGTAACTACTTTTACGGGTATGGTAACTACTTCTTCGGGTCTAGTAACTAGTTATATGGGTTGGTAACTACTTAAGGGTTTTTTCATTGTAACTAGTTTCACGGGTCTGGTAACTAGATTCACGGTTTGGTAACTACTTAAGGGTTTCCTTCCACAAAATTTTCTGGGTAACTACTTTTACGGGTATGGTAACTATTTTTTCGGGTCTAGTAACTACTTATACGGGTTGGTAACTACTTAAGGGTTTTTTCATTGTAACTACTTTTACGGCCCTGGTAATTACATTTTCGGGTCTGGTAACTACTTTCACTTGTTGGTAATACACCGTTCAAACGAGCGACCTTGGAGTGACCTCAAGGAGATCACCCTAAGATCGCAATCTTCACGGGTCTGACTGATTTCAAATGGTTCTAAGTTCTGGTAACTACTTTAACGACATTGGTAACGTTTTTTACGGTGTGGTAACTAGTTCAGGGTTTTTTGCACAAAAATCATCTAGTAACTAGTTTGACGGCTTTGGTAACTACTTTGACGGGTTGGTAACTACACCGTTAAAACGAGCGACCTTGGAGTGACCTCAAGGAGATCACCCCAAGGTCGCAATCTTCATGGGTCTGATTGATTTCAAATGGTTCTAAGTTCTGGTAACTACTTTAACGGCATTGGTAACGTTTTTTACGGTGTGGTAACTAGTTCAGGGTTTTTTGCACAAAAATCATCTAGTAACTAGTTTGACGGCTTTGGTAACTACTTTTACGTTTTGGTAACTACACCGTTAAAAAGAGCGACCTTGGAGTGACCTCAAGGAGATCACCCCAAGGTCGCAATCCTCAAAAAAACAATCATTTATCAAAGAAGTTTGGTAACTAATTTAGGGTATCCTTGTAACTACTTTTATGGCTTCAGTAACTAATATTATGGCTTTGGTAACTATTATTATGGCTTTGGTAACTAGTTTTTTGGTGAGGTAACTAGTTCAGTGTTTCTTGCACAAAAACATCACGTAACTACTTTTAGGCCTTTTGGTAACTACTTTAACGGTTGTTAACTACACCGTTCAGTCCAAAAAGGCGATCATGGAGTGACCTCAAGGAGATCACTCCAAGGTCGCAATTGTCTCGGGTCTGAGTGATGAATTTTGCCTGTTTAAGGCGATCTTGAGGTGAGCTTGTTCAGCTTGCCATGGGGTCGCACTACTTAAGGGTTTGGTAACTACTTAAAGGTTTCTTCCATAAAATGAGCTTGTAACTACTTTTACGGCTATGGTAACTACTTTTACTGGTTTGGTAACTACTTAAGGGTTTCTTCCATAAAATTAGCTTGTAACTACATTTATAGCTTCAGTAACCAATTCATGGTTTCTTAAAAACTACTTCTAAACTATAATACCAGTTATAGACTTGTAAACCCCTGATTATTCACACAACTTAAAAAAAGAAACGGATCTTGTATTATTCTTTTGAGAAGGAATTTACAAGTTGCAAAATACTATAACATTAGGAAGCTTCGTCCACCACAAATAAGACTTAATATCTTCTTTATTTCCTAGTACACTGTATTTTGAACCGTTGTTTCTACTTATCACAACATATTGTTCAACCTTTATAAACTAAAATCACATCCAACATTTGTATATATTGATATAGTATAATACGAAATATCACCAAACATGTATAAGAATAGTACACTCCAATTAAATCTAATCCAATACAATCAAATGTTTGTGTTTTGTTGCCGAGTGTTAGCATTTCTAGACGACAGCTAATACACTCCAATTAAACTAGTATGGTTTTATAAATGCACTAGTTTCATACACGTAAAACTAGTTTTGTTATACAAATGCACTAATTTCATACACGTGAAACCAGTATGGTTTTATAAATACACTGGTTTCATAAATGTGAAACTAGTATATATTGTTTTACAATAGTATCATACACGTAAAACTAGTATGGTTTAGTGTTACAAAACTCACAGTTTAGTGTTGTAATATTTTTAGAAAAAAGGTCACAAAAATTGAATAGTTAAAATAGCTTAATTTAATTAACGATAAGTTAAAGTAAAAATAGATCCAACGAACAACATTCTTTACTATTTATCACTGTATGTACAGGGATTTTTTTTCACTACATAGTAGCCGGACCCTTCTTTAATAGGATATGAACTTATGTTTGTGATACTTTGTGTGGTAATAGCTGCATCCATCATGCAATCTCACGTATATCTTGTGTTGTGTGATTTGTAAGGATTCCCGGTTTTTGATTGGCTTATTTCGTGAGCAAACCACATCTGGGGGTTTTGTTGTAAGGGTAGATTAGGCCCTCAAGACCTCAAGAGGAGAAGCACCAAAGGTAAATTTCTTGTGCTTGCTTTGCTTTGAAGAGATATAGTTGCACACACACACATTCCATGCATATCCATACCTTGTGTTTATTGTGTGTTTTTATATGTGTGCATTCATGTTTTTTAAACATCTCTTCTTGCATATTTTATTGATTGCATCTTAGGATTAAAATGTCATGACATGTTAGGCATTAGGATGCATTCACATCCCACACTTGCACTTCATGTTTGTTAGCCTTAAGTGTGGTGTAATTCGTTTCCGCTGGTGTGACCGGAAACGTCCGTGCTTGCACGATGGTGTGCATATCTTAGCACGATGGTTGACCACTTGAGAAGGTCTTATTCTTCTCTTGGATAAGTGTTAGATTTGGTTTGGTTGATTGGAGTAAAGTGTCTAGGTTCAAAATATTGGATTTCAATGATTTAAATGTTTTTTCAAAACTGACCTTTGTATGGTCTTATGACCATAACTTTTTACACAAAGTTTCAAATTGAGTTTTGTAAAATTCTGGACAAACTAGACACTCATACCTTTCCAACGATATATTATTCGTAATATTTCATGATCGTTTGGATTGGTTTTGAAATCTCCAAAGTGACCACCAAAACAGGGCAACTCTGTTGTTGTCCGTTTCTGACCTTTGGTTACTCCATTGACCATAACTTTTTCTACAGACATTGAAATGTCATTCCATAAATTGGAGTAGAAAGTAGACTTCCATACCTTTCCAACGATATATTATACGAAAGGTTTCGATGTCGTTTGGTCATGTTTCGGAGCGCTCGAATCTCGAGCTGGTGCGCTGTCGCGCCTATGCGCTGGTCACCCGCGCAATCTCACCAGCGCAAATCGCCCAGTGGTCGCCCAGTTCTCTGGCGCTGGTGTGGCGCCTGTGTGGAGCGCTGGTCACCAGCGCCTGTGCAATTTTTTGCACCTTGCGCTGGTGATGTTGCGCTGGTCACAAGCGCAAGCTGACCAGCGCAAGAGGCCAAATCTGATGCGTTTTTTCAAAACGACCTCACTTCACTTATGACTCCTATATACATCTCTTTGATTTTAGGTTGTTTCTAAGAGTTCCAAATATCATATTTTTCACTTAGAATATTTTTTCAAGAGAAAAATTACCAAGAACTCATCTTTAAACACTCAAACCAAATACATGTGCATCAAAGATCATCTAAGCATTTTCTAGCATAGTTAGTTTGCTTATTTGAATGGGTTTTGGTCATCACTCTTCCCTTGGTATGTTCTTCACTTTTATCATTGATATTTAGTGTTTTATTTATCAAGGCATCTCTTTTATTATTTGAATGTTCTTAGATTAATATCTTATATTCAAAATAGAGATTGTTTGTGATGACATGATTGAGTGTTGTGTTGTGATAGCTATCTAGGTTTTATAATCTATTGTTAGCTAAGCTATTTGACATGTCATTTAGCTATTGATATCTAGGAGTGTTTTTATTGACATATTATCATCCTAGATAAGCATATAGGGTTGCCTAGCTCTTATTGCATTTATTGAGTATTTTTATATATTCACACATATGTTGTATTATCTCTTCATTGAGAAGTTAAGTCTTGTTGGCTAAGGTTGCTTAGGCCACAAGCAAAATGGACTAGAGCCACTTTTAAAGGCCCGCGTGGTAGAAGTGGAGGGTTACAGACCGGAGTGTTAGACGAGGTCTACATAGGTTGTAAACTTCATTTCAATTAGTGGATTTCGAGGTTCAAGTGTGGCGCACTAAACAGCTCGTGGTTTTTTCCCAGTGGTTGGGTTTTCCACGTATACATCAAGTGTCTTTTATAATTCCGCACAATATTACACCTGTTGTTTTTATATTGACTATTAGGGGCATTTTCGTAATATTGACCTTAAACGAAAATTGGGTGAAAATTAGTTAAAATCTATTCACCCCCCCTCTAGATTGATATCGTATACACACCGTGTTAATTTGTGAACTTTCATGATTATTTATTTTGTCTCATCTTATTTTTCTGCTATAGACATTAATTGCTATGAGTTATGGGTAAATATTAAGCATATCGCTTCCGCGTTCATTGGTTCAAATCCCCAACATTCAAAAGTCTCTTGGGAGAGTAAGAGAAATTTAGAGAATTTTATAAAAATCATTACAAGTCTTTCCAAATCCAAATTGAATACAACCCCCTTAGTTTAGATTTCTTAGCTCCTAATAACAAATGCATATATGTTTTTTTCATTTATTCTGGACATTCATGAGATCAATCATAGGACATTTTAAAAGAGTGACGTTGTCTTTAAACAATTTTGAATAAAGCGAATTGGAAGCTGGGGTTTTGAAATCCCGAGCAAGTGGAGCCATAAATGGAGTCCTGTGGTGATGATTTGCCAAAAAAGTGCATAAACTCCGGTTGATGATTGACAACAAACCCATCTTTGATTTCATTTGGGCAACAACATTTCTTGAATTTTTTTTTTTTTTTTTAAGACAAATCAGAAGCCAATATACACATACAAGTAACGTAATTGTAGATAACTTACTAATAGCAGTTGGCAATGCTCAACCAGACATTGCAGCTACTTGCAGTAAACAAACAATCTACCCGCAGTTGGCAATTACTCCACACCATTAAGTGCACAGGATTTTTTTAAAGCTTACCCATAAGAATATGTAAAAAACAATAACTTGTAACCAAAAAAGCACATAAATATTCCATTGATTAAAAAATTCATCCTACTAAACATGATATTCAACCCTTAATTCCAAAATTAACAGCAACCTAGAGAATCAAGCTCATAAATTTAACAATAATCTGCTTAATAGCTACTTCCTTCATTGTCATTTCCATAGCCTCCTCGGTTACCACTGTAGCTGTCGCCGCCGCCGCTGCCACCACTGTAACCACTGGGTCTCTCATTAGCAAAATTCACACGAATGCTCCTCCCATTCAGCTCCTGGCCATCCATAGCCGACATGGCTGTCTGGGCAGAGTCCTCACTAGAGAAATTAACAAACCCAAAACCCCTTGATCTCACAGAGTCTCTATCCGAAATAACCTTAGCTGTGCAACCAAAAAAGCCACCAAGAATGAACATGTTTAACCCAACAAGGTACCAAATACCAGTGAAAGAACAATAACCAGGCCAATATACTTTAATGACCAAATAAATCATCAAAATTCTAAAATGATAGTCCAACTGATAATCATCCAAAGTTAAAAATGACAATAAACCCATTGCAGTAAATTTATAGGACATCCCAATGCTAAGGGGTGTTTTGGTCCTACAACATTCTCTAATGAGTTTAGGCAGGAAAGTACTGCCCCTATGAGCTGGTAAGTAAAATGGATGAGATTCCCAAAGGCAGAGAAGATATCAAAGATTTTGAACAATAGGACAGATTTACCGGTATAAACCAATATTTATTTACTCTCTCACTCTCTTTCCGTGTCACCAATACAATCCTTGCAGTTTCCATTGAAACTGTGATATAACCTGAACCTACTCTTTCTTCATTTACCCAGCAATATTAATGACTTAACAAATCTATCTAGCTAAGCATATTTCAGTTAGTACTCCAAAAATCCATATAATCCCACTCCAAATCCAAATCAATCAAACAAGAACAACTTTATTCAAATTATACACTACAAAGCCATTGATGAATGGAGATTAATCATGAAGAATGGCTCATTTTCAGACATGGAAACAAATTCACAGAGAGAAGCACATTAGAGCACATAAATGAAGAGTATTCAATAGAGATTTAACTACAAATGAAAAGAAATCAAGCACAAGAAAAGTCTAAATGTAAAACAGTAAAAGCAAACATGCCCATTAAATCAAAAATCTGTTCATCGACAGATTAGCAAAAGAAAGTTAACAACTTGTTTGGATTTCACAAAGAGCAGCTCAGCTACTGCACAGACAAAAAAAGACTAGTAATGAAGTTCACATTTAAGACATAACAAATACATGGAACAATGAGCTCTAAGAAATGCAGAGACAAAAATTCTTTAGCATTACATAACAAGGCTTAGATGAAAAAAAATTCATTTTCACAAGAAAAGGCAATGCCACTTCATTATTAGTGTTAAAAATGTAGTAGATGACAAGAGTAAAAAATATAATCAAGATGACAACATAACAAAAGGAACCTATAATCAATTTGAGATTTCTACATCTGAAATTTGAAGCTATTTAGAACATAATACAACACCCAACCAAAATCTAAGACAAACAATGAGAGTATATCACAAAGAAAAGCTGAAAAACAATGAAGAAATTAAATAAGTTCCAACTGATTTTCTTATTAAATAAGATGAAATTGAAGATAGCCAAAAACTAAAATTATTTTCATATCATTTCCCCAAATCAAATGCAACGTATCTCAATATATCCAAACAATAGAGTTCAACTTAACGTTTTTAAGTGAAAACATTACAAATTACACAAATATCCACCTGAAATAAAAATAAAAAATAAATAACAAATCTTCCCCCAAAAATACCACCAAAAACACCAAATTAGATAGCAATAACAATAAATTAATAGAGACTGATCATTCCAAAAAATCTAAATAATAACACAAATGAAAAACTCAAAAGTTAAAGAAAGTTGACATGATGCCTATAATTCCAATATCAGTTAGATCCAACAAACAAAACAAGGATGCTTTTTATTTTTCTCCTTTTTTTCTCTTTTTTTTTTTAATCTTATTTTTGCCGACTCACTCTTCTCTTATTCTTATTTTTCCACCTCTTCAACTCTTCCACTTGCAACCTAGCATAGCTTTGCCACCTTTAATCCCAAATTGCCACTGTCCCTTTATTTAATTATTTTATCTAAACTTATCTGCACCAAAATGAGTCTATCTTAGACTCGAGCTCGAGCTGGGGTTCAAACTCAGGTCATGTGTTTGGGCTATGATATTGGGATTGAGAAAATTTCTGGAATTAGAGTATTACATGTTCACTAACCTCTAATTGTATTACAAATTATAAATGAAATAAGATATATAAAATCAAGTTTATACCCTTATCTATTAATTGAGCACATACTTTTCTTGGTAATTTTGAAATAGTTACAGGATATATATGTTATTTCAATACAAAAGAAAATATGAGGAGCTATAATTAGAGAATCATTCACAAAAGGGGAAAAACCAGTGCAAGAACTATAATGCTACTGCAAATCATATGTATAAAACAGTGGGGAAAGGGAAAAAAGGAGATATATATATACCACGCAATATTACCTCAAAGTTTTTGTACCCATTACTGTTTGAGGATGAAGGAGCAACCTAAAAAAGAGTAAAAATCATAAATTTACTGACTACAGTAACATAAATAAATAAAATAAAAAACAAAAAACAAATATTGTATTTGAGCTAAAAAAAATGATAATCTGATTGAAAAAAAAAAAAGAAAGGAAGAAAAGGATTAAGGTTTTGTGAACAGAACATCACATGTGCATACAGAAAGTTATAGTTTCCAAACATTGAACCACTGGGATTGGGTACACAATGTATTTATTTTTTTTGAACAACAACCATTTTATTAAAGGCACAAGGCAAGAAAACAACAAAAACAGACAACCAGGGGGGAAACACCGCCCACATCAACAACAACAGGAACAGCTGCAGCAGAACCCAAAGCAAAACAGCCCCCTGCCAAAAAAACAGCAAAGACGCACCAGACAGCAAGAAAACAAAACAAGCAAGACCCCAACCCGAACAATGTATTCATTCATTCGACAAAATTTAACACCGATAAACCACTCAAACAGGAATGCATATGCTCATACAAACAAAGAAGCAGTACCAAATATTTAAATTGCCCCATTCATAATATTTTCCCACAACCTCATTGACAGAACAGAAAAACAGCTCAAATTTTATAGGGCATCTAAACATGTCCAAACAGAATGGCCTTTTAGTTAAAAGTCACATTTGGCCTAATTCTTGGTCATTCAGTACTTCACATATGCTGCACACTTATGATATAATCCAAATCTATGTTGGTAAATCTTAAGTTTATATGGAAAATACAATATATCATATTCTTCCTAATTATATCAAAAACCATGCAATTGTATGAAAAAGAGAGCATGAAAAGGAGATAGATGTGCAGTTATCACTAACTGGGTGTCTTAAATCAGGTTGAGTGACTGAATCCATAATGCCTTGAGCTTCCAGGAAGCGACTCAGATGCTTATCATCCAAAAGTTCCTGTCAAAAGTACATTAAAATCAAAAGGGGAAAAAAAAGAAAAAACTAAGTTAAGAACTAATAACACAAAAAGCAAAATTCCCAATTAAAGATTAGAAATTGGGAATAATGAAAAATGGAACGCACAGACAGAAAAGCTTTGTATTTTTGCCACTCAGAAACACAATCTTCTTTGTCCCACTAACCCTTCACAAACTTCTCCGAGTACCACCTGCACACAATACAAAAAAAATAAAAATAAAAATCCCCACTTTTTTGATTTGCAACAATTACCACTGTAAATTTTCAAAGCTGCCAACTATATTGTACATTTGTATCAAATGGTCAAGAGTAACCAGCTAAATCCTATATCTACTTCATATAAACAAATATAAACTTGACTGGTGAAGAAAAAAAAAAAACTACATATTCAAATTCACACTTAAAAGGCTATCTATGTTGCAAAAGCTCCTCTATAGATTCAAATTCTTTGAGATTGTTGATTACATGTTTAACTTTCTTTGATAGCTGGTCACTATGCTCTTCAACAACTTTCATAAATGCAGTTAGCTGTTCTTGATAAGCTGCACATAGCCGTTTCTTATTTTGTAGCTTTGCTGTCAATTCCTGGATTTTCTTGTCTTTTTCATCCATCATTTGACGAGCTTCACGTGGGCACACCACAAGTTCATGATTATGTTCCTTTACAAATTTTGTGATCATCCACTTTCCAGACTTATCAAACTTGACATGAATCATCGCCTTACAGCCTTCCCTTGTGCTTGGCCTTGGCTTTCGAACAGGCCCGAATTTCCCTCGAATGCTAAAACAATAACCCTCCTTATTACATCCAAATCTACGTGCAAGAATCCTACCATCTCTTTCTGATCGACGACAAGACATCACACGCATGACAAACCCAACTCGCCGTGCATATGCATCATAGAACATCTTGGCAGCATCTTCAGATTCAAACTCCATTCCCTCATGTGGTTCTACAATAGAATCTCCTTCAAACACATCCAACTGCATTCCAGCAGAGTTCCCTACTGCTCCAGCTCCCTCATCTGAATCCATCAATACAAGGAACAAAATTGAACGTCGCAGTTCGAATTCGAATTGAAGCTTTAAGTGAATTTTCTTCAACTTCAAACTTCAAACTAAAATAAAAATCCCCACTTAACAGACCCAAATAAAAAAAGAAGAAGAGGGTTTTTAAAGACCCAAAAAAAGAAGCCATGAAGACTTGTTAAAGCAATTGTGATGAGCACAAGACAAAGTAGAAGAGTCTTGTTTTCCTCTCTTGCTCATACCCATCTACCACCACTAAATTAACTTAGGCACTACTAAATTGTAAACACAATAACTTCTCAACATCTATCATTAAACACTCAAAAGAGAAGATACGACTGACAGCCACTTACCTCAACCATTGATCGTCGCCAGAATCTGACTCGTCGTGCCACCACCCCACCGATTTCTGCGCCTCGTACACAATCTGACTTATACAAATTAAAAACCCAGATGCAAAAAAGACACAAAATTAAAAACCTAGATACAAAAAGAACGGAAATTTAAAACCCAGATAAATAATGTTAAAAAGAGATAAATTCATTCATCAAACAATGAATTGGACACGGAAACTGAAAAATCGTGAGATTATTCTGACCTTGTTTGAGATGGTGCCGGTGGAGAAGATCACCGATGGAGAGAGAAGAAGATGGGAAGAGGGATAGAATTTGATTTATGAATTGGAAAATGACACAGAGGGAAATAAAGCAGTTGTGCAAACGAAGAAAAAATTTGAATTCGAGTCATATGAGAAAGAGATTCACATCTGAGAAGGATACAGAGGGAAATTGAATTAGAGAAAGGGCAAAAGAAAGAAGGGGATAGAGAGAGAGAGAGAGATGCGAGCTAGGGTTTATCGAAAGAGACAAAGAGATTATTCCTCTTGAAGAAGAAATCGAAACAGAGATTTGTGAGAAGTGAACCTTTCTTGAATTTTTGGCCATGACAGTCTGCATCAACAAGATAAAATGATCGATAGATTCAGGCGTCGATCTTCTCGACGCGGTGGGAGGCTGGACCTTGGAGGAGGGGTAGATTTGGCAGAGAAGCAGAGGATTAGGGATTTGGATTTTGGAGTGATGGAGAGAGACGAGGGCAGCGACCCTTGTTTTTGTTTCAGTGAAACCGACTGTAATCGGTTTTCGGTTTTTTTTTTTAATTTTAATTGATAAATTGTTTATTTGCTCTCTATTTAATCTCAACCATAAGATATGAATTATGTTTCATCCAATGGCTCAAATTTTTCCAATAAAATCACTGCATCATGCAGCGATTTTTTTTCACTGCATTCTAGCAATTCCCACAGATTTTTCATCGTTTTTTTTTTTTTTTTTTGGGTTGAGAGTTGAGACTAAGAAAGACGAGAACCGTATACATGTAATATTAAATATTTAAATTTCTCTTTAGTTGACTTTAAAGTTTCCTCTTATCTGGCCATAGACCCAAAACGGGAGCAGTATCGAAACTGATTAACGTGTTAGAATTTTGGTTGCCAACTAATAATCAACGAAATTGACCTCAAATTACTACCAATATGCAGTTGAAGCTTATCGGACCTCAAATTCAATCAACCACACAATTCCCTACGATTCATTTCTGTTTTTGCTAAGGTGGTATGGGCTTTTTTTTTTTTACGGGTTTAGACCCATCAAGCGAATTATTATCTTTTTTAAAAAACTGGTTTAGGCCCGTTAAGCAATAATAATTAAAAAAAATTATTTATAATTAATTGAAAATGCACTTTAATTTTATTAATTTCTATAGTTTAACACCTAATTTAATAATATTCCTATATTGAATTTGGTTATGATCATTTTTTTTTTTTGTTTCAGTGTCTGTGTTGAGAATCCATACTTCATTGTCGTTTTGAGTCGATGCATTGTCATTTTGAAGTCAAATCTCTTGTTTGGGAGGGAAAGTTGTGTCAAGACTTGTTTATATAGATTTGGTTTTCCGTCCAGATTTTGACATGTGGCCCCAATCATCTTATTTTACTCAATTTAGTGAACCTTAGGGACAAGGGTCTACCAATTTAATTAGGTTTGAGCATCTTATAAATCAGTGAATTAGAGAATTTTCAATCAAAATTCAATTTAAGTAGAATGATTGAATCCTATCGAATTACAAGAACATCGATTTTTTTTAAAACTATTACGTCAAACTTTGTTTATTTAATCTTGACATTGTCTCAAACCATATGGGCATATCAAAAGTGTTTGAATTTTCACACGTTAGATTTTCAACTGTATCAAGATTTATACAAGCAGAGCAGCCAAATAAGTTGCATTTTATTGAGAAGCATCTGCATTCTTTAATTGGGCAAACTCTAACAAGAATGATCATTTTCAATAATATTGTATGCTTTCTCTATCGATCTAGTGAAAAATAATCTTCCTAATTTGAATTTCTCCACTGCATTGACGTCCATCTCTATTGTATCAAAATTGTGAGAAAGATAAAAGGAAATTACAGAATCTATATACATAATCAGCAGTTGTCTTTTTTTTGGTACAGAGGGGAGGCTAAGGCCCAAAGCAAACAGAACTAAGGTAACAGCAAAAATCAAGGGCAACCCACTGCCTCATACAAACTAAACCTATGCAATCATCCTCATAGATACTATCGACCTGCGGGGGAGGATCTTCCAAATATCTGATGCCATTCGTCAAATTGTGACCTAGGTGAGCAAGGCCATCAGCCAGCCTATTACCTTCTCTGTACACATGCTGCACAATACAATTCCAATCAGCTCCCACCAAATGCTTACAGCTCTGAATGAGGCTGAAAAGGGGGTGATTAGGATTAGTCACGTTAGCGATGAGATGCACACTATCAAGGGAGTCATTTTCCACAATGATTCTTCTGACTCCAGTATTCTAGGCCATGGTGAGACCCTCTAACATGCCATATAGCTCAGCTTCAATAACATTTCCCACTCCCTTATTCATCACAAATCCTTTCACCCACTGCTTCCACTGATTTCGCATAACACCCCCAGTCGATATTACCCTAGTGCCAATATCACAGTTGCCATCTATATTCAGTTTGAGCCATCCTTCATTAGGAGGCACCCAAGCAACCGAGAAAAGAACATTCTTCCGATTAATGTCACCAGCATTAGCATTTGCCCAATCCTTAGCAAATTGAGTGATAATAAGATGAGGATGTTGGGGAGGAGAGAATTTACTGTCAAAAATCATTTTGCACCTCCATTTCCTTAAGAACCATATAACACAGGAAAAGAGTAAGTAATTGGGTATATTACCTGTGCCCAGCTTATTATTCCTCAAGTTGCAACCATCCAGTCATCCAACTGACCTTGAAACAAAATAGAATCAGTAGTATCTTCTGATGTCTTTCTCCAGATATTCAAGGAATGGTTGCACCCACGCACTAAATGGTCAATATCTTTAATGCCAACAGAACACCTGTGGCAGGTAGGATCAGACGCCAACCCTCTCACAGTTCTCTGAAGATTGGTGAGAACCTTACCCTGCAACAAAGTCCAAAGAAACCATTGTATCCTAGGCGGAATTTTAAGGCTCCAAATGAACCTCCATTTCCACAAAGTGGGGCTGTCTTCCTCAAACTGACCTAAGTAGGCAGATTTCACTGTGAAGTTGCCACAATTACTCCACCCCCAAATGACTCTATCCTGACCACTATTAACACTACCAGCATGAATACTGGTCACTCTATGCACAATATTCCACGGAAGTTTAGTAGCCAGCTGACTCTCATTCTAGCAACCATTATCTAAATATTTATCTACAGTATGAGCTAAATCCTCTTCAGTGAGGTTCTTGGAGGCATGTTCCATAAGAATCCCAATCCCCAGAACCTAGTTATCAAGCCAAAACCTCACCTGGCCACCATTACCAATTCTCCACTTGACCCCTTTAGCAACCAATTTAGCACCAAAAACAATTCCTTTCCAGACACTTGAACACACAATCCCTTTGGCAAGGTTAGGGTCAAGAATAGATCTTTTATTGAGATACTTGCATTGTAAAATCCGGCACCAAATGCCCTCATCGTTATGGAGGATATGCCACCCAAGCTTGGCTAGTAAGGCTTGATTCATGCTCTTGGTTTTCTTAATTCCCAACCCACCGTATCTCCTAGGTAGGCACACTTGATCCCATTTCACAAGATGGACAACATTCTTGTTGGTAGTGTGTCCCCAAAGAAAGTCTCTATTCATTTTGTCTAGCTTAAGACAAATCTCACCAGGAAGTTTCACTGATTGCATTGTATAAATCGGGAGCGCCGAAGTGACAGCTTTGATTAGAGTCACTCTTCTAGTAATGGATAGCGATTCACTTTTCCAAGCCGAAAGTCTCTTTTGAGTCTTCTCCACAAGATCTCTATAGGTATGATTGGTGATCCTAGAGTGAACAAGAGGCACTCCCAAATAGTTACCAAGATCATTAGTAATAGGCGAGCCACAAACCCTCGCAATGGCACGGGTAACTCCTTCTTTGATATTCCTGGAACAGTAAACTCTAGATTTAGGGAAACTGATCTGTTGCCTAGAAAGGTCACAAAAGGTGTCTAGGCACTCCCTTATAACCTCAGCTTGAGTGGTAGACGCTTGCCCAAATAGGATGAGATCGTTGGCAAAAAAGAGATGAGAGACTTCATGATGTAGCGGAAGCTCTGTCGAGAAAAACCTGTAAGAAACAAATTGAAAACAACCTACTAACGTTCCGTTGATTCGCGCACGAATACCGAAATATTAGGCTTCAAATACGATAATCGACTTCGGGCACGAAGGATAATGTAAATGGATAGTTGAGAAACAACTCTGAATTTTATTAATCAAAAGCCACCTTTCAAACCCTAATACAATCTACTTAAATAGAATTGCAAAACTTGACTAACAAGAAAATCCTAAACAAAAGGGAAAGAATCCTAAAAGGAAAAGAAATCAAATCTCCTAAAAATCAAAAGAATCCAAAAACATTAAAAACCTATATAGAAAAGGAAATTGGATTTGATTTAAAAATCAAATCATAAAATAATTAATAACCTAATTACATATAAACTAAAAGGAAATAAAATAAATGTACTGAATCATGACACTAATTAAAAACCATAAAACAAGAAACTGCTGTCTTGGTGCGCCAGAAACTAAATGGCTAGATTCGGATATGCTTCAGCCCGTTATAGAAGATGGAGTCTTCATAACATTTGTAGGGCTCGTCTTGGGCTTTCCAGAAACATATTATAATAGACGATCCGACCTCATATGCTCTCTGTAGAGGTCCACGAAAATCAGCCTGGATCATCTAGTCTAGCTCTCGTCCAGCTCAAGTCTTCGCGCAATAATCTAGATGGCCGAAATTGGATATTCTGTAGCCCTTTATAGAAGATGGAGTCTTCATAACATTTATAGGAATCGTCTTGGGCTTTCCGAAAACATATTATAATGTCAATTTTGAGTTTGTTTGCCCTCTGAAAAGACCCCCGAAATTTGACCATTCTGACCGTTTCGACCATTCGGACCAAGCCGAGTCTTTGCTTCCTTCTTTCCGCACCCTTTGACTTCGAGTCGATTCCTCAGCTCCATGAAATCCAAACCTTTGTTTTCCGTATCATCTTTGACGGCTGCATCACTTCAGACCCTCCTCTAGAAATCCTAGCACACTTCCACAACCTAATACTCAGCTTATGATTAATAAAGTGGGATAGCTTTTCCATACAAAGCACAAAAATATAAGGGGATATAGGGTCTCCATGCCTAATACCACACCCAGGATTAAACGAGTCAGTTACTTCACCATTCATTACAATCTTGTAACTAACACTAGTGATGCACCACATAATTAGCTTCAGTAGGCTGCCTCTAATACCCACCTCCATGAGAACATTACAAATAAAATTCTATTGGAGTTTGTCATAAGCTTTGGCAAGATCGATCTTCCAAGCCAATAACCCTTTCTTCCCTTTCATGATATTGAACTTATGGAGAAGCTCTTGAGCCACCACAATGTTGTCCTGTATCTGTCTACCCGGAATAAAGGCAACTTGGTTAGGACAAACAACTTTGGGTAGCAAATTCCTAAGTCTGTGAACAATCACCTTACTAATGACTTTGTAAGCAGTATTACAAAGACTAATGGGTCTTAGTTGGGTCATGTCTAGAGGCTTGGAACTTTAGGAATAAGGGCTAGGATCGTATGGTTTAAGTTGGCCAAAAAGAAACCAATCCTAAAGCTCTCCCTCATAAGTTGACACAAATCCTTGCCACATACTTCCCATTGACTTTGGAAAAAGGTAGCTGGAATCCCATCCGGACCAGGTGCTTTAAGCCTACCAATCCCAAACAAAGCAGCCCTAACCTCTTCATCACAAACCACCTTATTCAACTCATCACATATGCCCTCTTCCATGGCCGGGAAAAGCCTAGGCAGTCTATCAAAGTTACCCTGCAGAGGAATATAGGAGAACATCTTGTAAAAATAAAAAATAGTAATAGCCTTCATGTCCTCCTTCTCACACCTCCATTCACCATCTTCATTCTTGAGCCCTTCTAGCTTATTGTATCTTCTTCTAATCAAAGTGGATAAGTGAAAAAACTTGGTGTTTTTATCACATTCCTTAAGCCAAGTAGCTCTTGACTTTTGCATCCAGAAAGTCTCTTCTTAGTCAATAATCAGATTATACTCCTCTTGAAGTTTAAGCTCAAGTTTTGCTAAGCTAGTCTTGAACCTATCCCCTAGACTTTTTTGGATCCCTTGTAACCTAGCAAGAATTCTTCTCTTCCTTTGGAAAATACAACCAAATGTAGATCTATTCCACTTGGTAAAAACATTGGAGAGAGAATATGTCTTATCAACAAAACTCTCAGAGTGATTCTCCCAAAACTGCTTCACCATATGCCCAAAGTTGTCATGCTTCAACCACATCGCTTCAAACCTAAAAGGTTTCAAGTAGCTTCAAGGAATGTGGTTACTATGAAGGCTTAGTAAAATGGGGCAATGGTTTGAGGCTACTCTAGAAAGGTGCCTTAGAAACCCTTCCGCAAATGAAAGCCTTCAATTCTTCGAGCAAAGAGGTCTATCGAGTCTTTCCCAAATGCTCTCCCTTATACCTCTATTAGTCGTCCATGTAAACTTCTGCCCAATAAACCCCAAATCCACCATCCCATTTTCACTAATCCAATCACCAAAACCAGAGTTAGTGAAATATTGCCTACCACCCCTTTTCTTATAACTACAGATTATCTCATTAAAGTCTCCCAACACCACCCAAGGACCCTTGAAACACTTTCGCACATCGATACATCCATAGCTTCCTTCTCAACATGCCACTTGGATTAGCATAAACAAAAGTAGTGACCCAACAAGACTTTCCCACAGCCACCAAAGCAGTAATTGTTTGTTTAGAACTTGCCACTACTTGTAAATTAACTTTATTCCCATTCCAAAGTGTAAGGATTCCCATTTGTTGATTGGCTTGTTTCGTGGACAAACCACATGTTGGGGTTGATGTAAGTGACCACTCTTAAACGAGCACCCGCAATAGTACGGAGCCGAGAGAGTAGTGCAATGGTGAATAGAATTCGTCCCACGAGGATTGATGAAATCGATTACCACAATTGATTGATTTGGTTACTATTTAGACAAGCCAATTTTTGATAATGAAATTACACTACTCAAATTAACTAGATTAGACTACCACTAATTGTAAATAATAAAACAAGACAATGTAAGTAAACAAAGCTAAACCAAAACACAAGCAAGTGATTGTAATATGTATGAGAAATTAGACTAAGACCAAGATTCCACCTATCCAATCCTTAACAATTTTAGGCACACCATTGAAATAAAATATGCAAGTGATTATGTAGATTCGTATGCCCTTAAGTAGTCTCTAACCTCTCTCAAGTGATAAAGACAACATTCATATGCACCAATAACCTATTTCTCAATGGTTATCCGAACAACACACAAATTCATTAAGTATAATGGCACACAAATGGAATCCTACAAGCTAGCATCGCATATTTCTATCTTACTAGACTTGTATCGGGCATTTCGTCGAGCACGTTGTGTGCTTCTCCTCTCGGTGCTTCACACAACAACCAAATATCAACTAAGTGTTAGCTAGGCACCTAGAAGCATTAAGCAATTGAAATACACATACATAACACAAGCAATGAAGGTAAATATGTGGCCTTTACTATTAATTCATGGAAAAGGTCTCATCTTGGCCTTAGCCAAGATGGATTTAGTTCATATTACAAGTAAAGACTACACAAGATGTGAAATGAGTACAAGTCATGAGTAAGAACAAGTAAAAACAAAGAGAGAAAGGATTAGAAGAAACTATTGTGAAGATCTCATCCTCTCTTGCTTGGATGTGCTTGGCTTCTTCTCTCCTTGACTTCTTTTGCTCCAAGGTGGGATTTTTATGGAAGATGTATGTATGGAAATGGAGTGGTGAAGTGGGATTTGTGTTTAGATGGTGATTTGATGGAAGTGTTGAGTGATTTGGTGAAGGATTTGAGTGAAAGATGTGTTCTTGGGAGGTTTGGAGTGAAATGGGAGTGTTTAGAGCTCAAGGGTCGTGGTATAGGTGTCTTGAAATGAACAGAACAGGGGTATTTATATGTTTGGAATTGGGGCACAAAACCCTAGGCAACTTCCCAGAATTTGGCCTGACCGCTGTTCACTCGCTCTACTTAGGGCGGGTGAAGAACGGTTCCTCTTGTTTTGCACGAACAGCAGTTTTTGGGCGAGTTGGGAGCGGTGGCTCACTGGAGCAAATCCGCTGTTCACCCGCTCTACGTAGGGCAGGTGAAGAGCCATTTGTGCTACTTTGTTCTTCCAGCGGCTCTTCGTAGAGCCATTTGGGGGTGAGTGTGAAGCGGTGATCCTCTGGAGTAAAACGGCTGTTCACCCGCTCTACGTAGGGCGGGTGTAGGGCCGTTTTGCCTACTCAATTTCCTAAAATTCCAAATTTACCTCAAACTTCTTCTTTCTTTGCCAAAGTGCCCCTGGAAGCCAAGAAACCTGCACAAGCTTATTTTAAAGGTTAAATACTTGGTTTTTTACCCGGAAAACGGATGCAAAAGAATAGGAAACGGGGTTACACTAAGTGTAGAAATAAGCATTATCAAATACCCCTAAACCTATCTTTTGCTCGTCCCCGAGCAAAACCAAAACAAACAAAACTAAAATAAATCAAAATAAAGAAAGGAAAACACCACTTCCGTCGGTGACACGGTGGCACTTAGCACGTGCCACAAGCCTTTTAAACCCTTAGGCGATCCCTAGTGGACGAGTGAAGTCTCGTGAGGGCCTACAGGACGGTACCCATAAACGTATTTTCTACCGAGCCAACTAAAGATGAGATGCAACATTGGGAGAACCAAAAAGTAGGCACAAGCATGCCAAGATCATTGAGTGTAATCTAGAGGTGTGATAGCCAAGGTGCTACAACACTAATGATTGCAATTCCGGACTTCTTAGTGAATTTAGTATAAAAAGCATTGCACACAAGAGTCATTAGATAACATTTCGCTTTGACTCTAAGCCTCTCTTGGGTTCTCTCATTATTTTACCACACCGAACCTAGGCTCACTCATTAAACATATGCGAGTTGGAGTTTATGCACAAGAAATTTTCAAAATTAAAACGCATATGAAAAGTTATCAATAACGCTCAAACTTTCATGCAAATGAACCTCAAGAACGGAATCAAGCATTAAGAATGCCCATGTTTTCAAGCTAGACTCTTCCTAAAGATCAATTAGGACTTCTTTTTAAGTGCAAGTGAGGTTGGATGGTGATGGAGGGGTTAGGTGGATATGGATTTATTTGCTAGCTAATGATCATGAGGCTTCTACTTGATGCATGTTTGAACCCCTTTTTAGCGTCTAGGCATTTTATTGACTATGAGAATTTTGTACAATTTGTAGTTGCTTAACATTGAGGGAAATTTTTTTCTTTCTTTTTTTCTTTTTTTTTTTCTTTCTTTTCTTTTTTTTTCTTTTCTGAAGATAAAGTTTACTAAAGGCCTAAGTACACGCTACTTGGATAAATTTCCTTCTTGGCTTCACTTTTCATGCTCTCATGATCACTGCTATGGGGTGGTTTAGTGTTTGGGTTTGATTTGGTGAATATGTACATGGGTGGATATGGTTGTAGAATTTAGTGTGAAGGTTTACATTGTTTGGAAATTTAAGCACACACACAAGGCTTAAGGATGTGTTTGGGTCATTTTGAGTGACTAACACACATTGCCTACGTCATCTCTAAAGGTATGAGTCAAACAAGCCAACAAGGGACAACACATGATGCACGAATGCTAAAGATAAATTCTTTAATGCTCAATGCAATGAAAATAGGTTCTTTTTATTATGCCTAATATCTACATGATGAGTGTTTAGAGAATAGGAATAAAAATCACTCTTGTGGACGCAATATTTGGGCAATGAAGCTCACATAGGTAGCCTCCACTAATGATCTAGTCTCAAGCGCGCTACCTCATTCACTAACACACATTTTGAGTCCGGTAGATGTGTGCAAGCAATGTGGTGTAGCTTTGACCACCACGGCCTCCCTAATAATGCATGGCATACAAAAGTGCCTACAATGGCTCACCCCAAAGGCATCTCAACAAGCAGCCCTTACTGCTCAAGATTTTTTTTGGCTCTAAAATAGCAGAAAAAATAGACAAAACTTGGCTCTAAGCCCACACAATCATGCAAAGAACCGGCAAAGAAAAACAAAATTATCATTTAGCACACAAGCCAATCATGCAAACCATACATAAAACCTAAAATTGGTTACTAATTGGCCGCACCCCCAAACCTAAACGAAACATTGTCCTCAATGTTTGCACATAAAGAAAAATCGGACAATGAAAGTTTAGAAGCGGGAGGGAAGCCAAAATGCAACCCTAAACAAGCACGCTGCAAACCTAAAAACTAGGCACAATACAATGCCACACACTTAATCTAAGCAAGAAAAATAAGACTCAACAAAGACAAAATTACAATAAAACAAAAATAGCTTAAAATTAGAAGAGTTACCTAGGTGGGTTGCCTCCCACCAAGCGCTTGGTTTAACGTCTCTGTAGAAACCCAGGTTTACAGATTGCGCAGCGGAAATGTTTTTTAAATTTTTTATGCAATCATAAACTAAACCTATTTGTACAGTAATAATCGAAAAAAATTAAAGAAGGTGAAACGATTGCATACCTACGTAGGAGGCTCCTTCACTTTAATTCGATCTGCTCCTGATTTGAACCACTTGATCTTCCTCGCTATCTCCCGGAACTGGTAACGGCGTGTGGGCGCGTCACGGTATTCAGGAACCTGTATGGAGGAAAAGAAAGAAATACAAAACAACTTTTGTTTTATTGTCAGATGAATTCGGCCACACTTTATTTTTGATGAACAAGAAAACAAAATAAAAACTCCTTTTTTTTTCTTAAAATGGCCGCCACCCTCTATTCTCATTTTTTTTTTTTTTTTTTATCAATGTGTTGATCACGTTTTTGTATCTTATACAAAATCAAATATCTCTTTTAAAATCATATATCAAATATATATATTTTTTAAAAATAAACTAATTAATTAATTCTTTTAAGATATCTAATATCTTTATAGATATTAATTAATCTTAATTTATTTTATTTGATTTGAATTCAAACTCTTTTAAATTCAAATTTAAATATTTAATTTAATGAAAATAAAATAATAAAATTATCTTTTCTTCATTC
Source organism: Acer campestre (assembly GCA_954870605.1). Taxonomy (NCBI): domain Eukaryota; kingdom Viridiplantae; phylum Streptophyta; class Magnoliopsida; order Sapindales; family Sapindaceae; genus Acer; species Acer campestre. The sequence continues at coordinate 26,415,470 of OX940807.1, read as the reverse complement.
AAAATTAAATATCAATCAACACCCTCCATCTAATGATTAATTCCATAATTAAATAATCTAATTATTTAATTAACATAATCATTAATATTCATTAATTAAATAATCACATTATTCAATTAATTCCCGACTAGACACGTGTCACTTTTGTAACACAATTAATTGGACAATCCAATTAATTAACCGTGACCCTTGTTACCTAAATCGATCGGGCTAGCAAGGGGACCTAATGGACCCACAGTATTTTGAGCTCCATTAACCCTTAGAAATAATTAATTAAACTCTTTAATCAATATTTCATGATTATTAACTTCGGTGTTATTCCACTAAAAACCCGAAGCTGCACTCTCTCAAATGTAGACGTTTTTACACAAACCAATAACTCTTGGTGTCCATTGATATAGCTATTACATATGGTATGATCTTCCACAGGTAGTTCATAATTAGAGATGGGTCATAATGTTCGTTATACCCCTTTAATTATATTTTTCCATTAAGTACCATTGATTCTCTAATGAACAATAAATCCTACATTCCTTACGGAATTAGGAGAGACCTCATATTGTTCAAGCCCCGAATCAACCCTTAAGGGAACTACTATCTACTTCTCACAAGAAGGAGTGGATTCCACTATTGTGTGCAGACCTTCCCAGCCACAAGCCAAACCGCGATTCCAACATACGAAGTTATTGACCGGGAATGCAACTCCGATCTCACCCATGGTATATCAAAAACCACGATCTAACCTGAAGGAGTCGATAAAACACTCAGGATTAAGATCACCCATATATAGCCATCATTTGTTGATATATATGAATCTCATCTTTTAACGGATCTTGGTGAGAGATTCATATAGATCATGACCCAGTCCTATATGATCAAATCATATAAGGTGCCTCCATTCTCATATCTCCATATGAATGATCTAGGATAAGATCACCGTACATTACGGAATGGAACGCAGCTGTAGATTGACCCCAAATAAAGTACCCAGCTTTATTTACTATCTACGGACTCTTTAGATTGCTCGTTTCAAACTGAATCCATCTGTATATGACATTTATATACTCAGTTTGAAATTACATCTGGCAATCTTGGATGTTAAGTACACATGTTATTATAAATGTATGAAACAATTTGAATGAATAAACTACTTCTCTTATTTATGTTCAATTCACATTTACAAATTACAAGCTTTAGGGCAAAAACCCCAACAGTCTCGGCTAGACGCATTTCGCTCCTCTCATCAATCTAGATCAACGGTTGGTGCAACATCATCACCACCTTCCTTTCTCAACTTATGTGAGGAATATAACATCCTCACACAAAATCCATTCACTAATCTAGTTTGGTCCACCATGCATGATTTCTTCCTTGTATCCCTTTTGTCCAATTTCTTCTCAATTTTATCCAGGGGAGTCACTTGGGTTTTGTTCATAACTCCATGAGAGCCCGGTCTGTGGACACCTTTCATCTTTTTTCTTGGAGCATCATGAACCACACAAGAATTAGGCGGCTCTTTCGGAGTGCCACTTCTAAAAATTTCCCCTATGGGAGGATCAACAACCTCAACTATCAAACATGTTTGGGGAAGTAAAGGACTCTTATCAGCCTTGAACATGTCAAACACAACCTTGTCATCTTCAACCCTTAATGTCAACTTATCCTCTTTGTGATCAACCAATGCTCCACTAGTTTTCAAGAATGGCCTCCCAAGAATCAATGGAACCTCAAAATCTTCCTCCATTTCTAAGATCACAAAGTCAACCGGGAAGTAGAATTTACCCACTTTCATCAAGACATCTTCTCAAACTCCATGTGGGTGCTTGATAGATCGATCCGCTAATTGAAGAGTCACTCTTGTAGGCTTCACTTCACCCATTCCTAGCTTTTTGAAAATTGAGTATGGCATCAAATTTATGCTTGCTCATGAGTCTATTAAAGCGCTACCAAACTCCATATGACCAATTGTGCATGGGATTGTGAATTTCCCGGGGTCCTTTAGCTTAGGTGGGAGCTTTTTTTGCAAAATAGCACTACAATCCTCCATTAGTGCCACCGTTTCAAACTCTTCAAGCTTCATTTTGTTGGAGAGTAAGTCCTTCAAGAACTTGACATAAGTGGGCATTTGTGCTAGGGCTTCGGCAAATGGTATGTTGATGTGGAGCTTCTTAAACACTTCCAAGAATTTTGCAAATTGATGGGCATCCTTGTGTTTCCTCAACCTTTGGGGGTATGGAATTAGAGGCACGTATGCCTTGACTTGCGGTAGGGGTGGTGGTGGATCACAAGATGTCTTGGGTGGCATATCCTCCACCTTGTCCTCCTCAATAGGCTCTTCCTCTTCAACCTCCTCTTCAACCACTTCGTTTTCAACTACCTCTTCATTCTTCTTGTCAACTTTCTCCGGTTGCTCAACCATTCTACCACTTCTCAAAGAAATTGCATTGCATTGCTCCTTGGGGTTGGTCACCATATCACTTGGCAATGTCCCTTGTTGGCGAGCTTGAGCCCCTCTAGCTAGTTGGCCAACTTGTGTCTCGAGATTTTGAATTGCGGCTTGAGAGTGTTGAGCAAGTTGGTCAATCTTTGTATCAAGCTTTCTCAAAGCTAAGTCTTGGGTCTCTATCATTGTGTCTAACTTTCCCATCATTTTAGAGAACATCTCTTCTAGGCTAGCTTTTCTCTCCCCTTGATTGTTAGGGGGTGGGTTTGGGTAGTTTTGTTGGTGAGGTTGTTGGAATCCGGGGGGTTGTCTTTGGTTGAGGTTTTGCGGATGTTGGGGTTGGTGGAGTTGGTTGTCCTTCCATGACAAGTTTTGGTTGTTTTTCCATGAAGGGTGGTATGTATTTGAGTAGGGATGGAAGATGGGATTTTGGTTGGCATGTTGTTGGGGTTGGTTTTGGTAGTTCCGGTGGTTGTTCATGAAGGATACTTGTTCGGACGAGCTTGAAGCGAATGGGCTTTCAACTTGACAATCCATGCTAGAGTGTGGCCCCAAACACCACTCACATTGGGCTACTTGTGCATTGCTAGGTCCCGCACTCAACTTGTTCATTTGATTTTGAAGTGCCGCCATTTGAGCCTTCACACTCGTCAACTCATCTATTTCTAGCACACCCGGAGTCTTCTTTGGTACTTGCCTCTGGGTTCCCCATTGACTATTGTTAAGTGCCATTTCTTCTAGGAGATCATGAGCCGCATCCATTGACTTGCTCATTAGAGAACCTCCCGCAGCCGCATCCACCAAATTCCTTGTTGACACCGTGATTCCTTGGTAGAAGGCTTGCAAAGTTTGCCACCTTGCAAGGCCATTGTGAGGGCATCTCCTTTGAAGCTCCTTAAACCTCTCCCAAGCCTTGTGGATACTCTCATTCTCATATTGTTGAAAAGAAAGGATCTCGTTCCTAAGGCGGGCCGCCTTCCCTGGTGGAAAATATCTATTCAGAAATGCTTGGGCCAACTGATTAAAGGTAGTGATCGAGTTTGGTGGTTGGGTGTTCAACCATATCTTTGCGTCATTCCCCAAAGAGAATGGGAACAACTTCAACTTGATAAAATCATCGGGAATCCCATTGTACCTAAAGGTATCACAAATCTCATTGAAATTCTGAAGGTGCAAGTTTGGATCATCATTCGCCAACCCATTGAATATACATGTGGTGGCAATTATCTGAATCACCCTAGGCTTTATCTCAAAGGAATTTGCCGCAATTGTTGGTCGGCGGATAGATGACATATTATGCTCGACTCTCGGCATTGTGTAATCCCGTAGGGTGCGCTCATCTCCAACATGAGGCAAACCCTCTTGAACCGGAATCTCCTCATGATGCAATTCCCCTTCATTTTGATTTGCCACAGGAGGCAAACCTATGTGTTCTAACTGTGCATTCCGATCACCCATCTCTGCTCTTCTCAACCTTGCTTCACGTCTATTCCTTCGAGCCGTTGTTTCTATATCCAGATCAAAACGCAAGTCCTGTAAATCGTTGCTCCTTGTACTATGATGCATACAAGAGCAACTGCCTAAAAACACAAAGAAGAAAAATCCAAATTAGTAATAAACCAACTAGTAGTGATATCAATAAACCGCTCAATCCCCGGCAGCAGTGCCAAAAATTGACCACTCTTAAACGAGCACCCGCAATAGTACGGAGCCGAGAGAGTAGTACAATGGTGAATATAATTCGTCCCACGAGGATTGATGAAATCGATTACCACAATTGATTGATTGATTTGGTTACTATTTAGACAAGCCAATTTTTGATAATGAAATTACACTACTCAAATTAACTAGATTAGACTACCACTAATTGCAAATAATAAAACAAGACAATGTAAGTAAACAAAGCTAAACCAAAACACAAGCAAGTGATTGTAATATGTATGAGAAATTAGACTAAGACCAAGATTCCACCTATCCAATCCTTAACAATTTTAGGCATACCATTGAAATAAAATATGCGAGTGATTATGTAGATTCGTATGCCCTTAAGTAGTCTCTAACCTCTCTCAAGTGATAAAGACAACATTCATATGCACCAATAACCTATTTCTCAATGGTTATCCGAACTACACACAAATTCATTAAGTATAATGGCACACAAATGGAATCCTACAAGCTAGCATCGCATATTTCTATCTTACTAGACTTGTATCGGGCATTTCGTCGAGCACGTTGTGTGCTTCTCCTCTCGGTGCTTCACACAACAACCAAATATCAACTAAGTGTTAGCTAGGCACCTAGAAGCATTAAACAATTGAAATACACATACATAACACAAGCAATGAAGGTAAATAGGTGGCCTTTACTATTAATTCATGGAAAAGGTCTCATCTTGGCCTTAGCCAAGATGGATTTAGTTCATATTACAAGTAAAGACTACACAAGATGTGAAATGAGTACAAGTCACGAGTAAGAACAAGTAAAAACAAAGAGAGAAAGGATTAGAAGAAACTATTATGAAGATCTCCTCCTCTCTTGCTTGGATATGCTTGGCTTCTTCTTTCCTTGACTTCTTTTGCTCCAAGGTGGGATTTTTATGGAAGATGTATGTATGGAAATGGAGTGGTGAAGTGGGATTTGTGTTTAGATGGTGATTTGATGGAAGTGTTGAGTGATTTGGTGAAGGATTTGAGTGAAAGATGTGTTCTTGGGAGGTTTGGAGTGAAATGGGAGTGTTTGGAGCTCAAGGGTCGTGGTAGAGGTGTCTTAAAATGAACAGTACAGGGGTATTTATATGTTTGGAATTGGGGCACTAAACCCTAGGCAACTTCCCAGAATTTGACCTGACCGCTGTTCACCCGCTCTACGTAGGGCGGGTGAAGAGCGGTTCCTCTTGTTTTACACGAACAGCGGTTTTTGGGTGAGTTGGGAGCGGTGGCTCACTGGAGCAAATCCGCTATTCACCCGCTCTACGTAGGGCGGGTGAAGAGCCATTTGTGCTACTTTGTTCTTCCAGCGGCTCTTCATAGAGCCATTTGGGGGCGAGTGTGAAACGGTGATCATCTGGAGTAAAACGGTTGTTCACCCGCTCTACGTAGGGCGGGTGTAGGGCCGTTTTGCCTACTCAATTTCCTAAAATTCAAAATTTACCCCAAACTTCTTCTTTCTTTGCCAAAGTGCCTCTGGAAGCCAAGAAACCTGCACAAGCTTATTTTAAAGGTTAAATACTTGGTTTTTACCCGGAAAACGGATGCAAAAGAATAGGAAACGGGGTTACACTAAGTGTAGAAATAGGCATTATCAGTAAGGGTAGCTTAGGAATTGGTGATTATCCAATGGCCCTCTCAAGACCTCAAGAGAAGAAGCACCAAAGGTAAATTCTAGTGCTTACTTGCTTTGAAGAGATCTAGTTGCACACACACACAACTCATGCATAAATCTTATTCTTGTATGTTGTGTGTTTTATGAGTGCTTGCATGTTCTTGAACATCTCTTCTTGCATGTTTATTTGATTGCATCTAGTTTATTGAAATGCCGTAACAAGTTTAGGCATTAGGATGCATTCAATTCCCACACGTGCACTTCATGTATGATAGTTTTAAGTGTGGTGTAATTCGTTTCCGTTTGAGTGATCGGAAACGTCCGTGCTTGCATGATGGTGTGCATGTCTTAGCACGATGGTTGACCACTTGAGAATGTCTCATTCTTCTCTTGTATAAGTGGTAGTTTTGGTTTGGTTGTTTGGAGTAATGTGTCTAGTTTCAAAAGATTGAATTTCAATGTTTTAAATGTTTTTCAAAACTGACCTTTGTATAGTCTTGTGACCATAACTTTTTATAAAAAGATTTAAATTGAGTTTTGTAAAATTTTGGACAAACTAGACACCCATACCTTTTCAACGGTATATTATTCGTAATATTTCATGACAGTTTGGATTGGTTTTGAAATCTCCAAAGTGACCACCAAAACAGGGCAACTATGTTGTTGTCCGTTTCTGACCTTTGGTCACTCAATTGACCATAACTCTTTCTACAGACATTGAAATGTCATTCCGTAAATTGGAATAGAAAGTAGACATCCATACCTTTCCAACAATATATCATAAAAAAGGTTTCAATGTCGTTTGGTCATGTTTTGAGGCACTTGAATCTGAAACTGATGCACTGTCGCTCCCAAACCGCTGTTCACTCGCCTACGTAGAGCGGGCACCTGATTGATTTTTCAATCTGCCCTTCACTCGCCCAAAATCCGCCCTACATAGAGCGGTTTGGCCGGAAACCTTTTGGAAAATTTCCAAAACGACATAGCTTCAATTGGACATCATATATATATATATATGCCTTTTTGTCCTTAGGTCACCATGATGACTCAATAAACTCATATTTTTGATTGAGAGGATTTTCAAAGAGAGAAATTCTCCCAAGAACTCATCTTTGATCATCCAAACCCATTTCCACATGCATAAATCATCATCTAAGCATCATCTAGGATCATCTAGTGTTTGCTAATGCATGGGTCTTCTTCAACACACATGGTATGATTTGTTGAACACTAATCTCATCTAATTTTAGTGTTTTTACTTATCAATTTATCTCTTTTATTACTTGTATGTTCTTGAGTAATTTCTACATACATGATTGAGATTATGTGTTGATTGGGTTTATTTTTACATATCATATTTGATTAGGTCATTATTGCCTAAAAGCTATGCTATAAACATTCTTGTGTGCTTTATTGATAACTAGGTTGATAAATTGTGTTTTCATCAACTAGTTAATCCTTTGAATGTTTGTGGGTTATTTTTGATAGCTATTGTATCTAGGATTGGTTATCCTTTACATAGCTAAGCTATTATGCCATGTCATATAGCTATTTTCATATCTAGGATTGATTTTATTGTCATCACATAATCCTAGCTAAGCATCTAGAGTACCCTAGCTCTTATTGCATATTTGGATATCATTGCATATTCACATAGGGTGTTGATATCTTCGGAGAAGTAAGTCTTGTATGATAGACCGGGATTAGGTGGTCACATGAGCAAATTGGACTAGGTCCACTTTTACAGGCCTGCGGGTAGTGGTAGCGGGATATAGGCCGGGATTAGGCCGTCAAACCTGGATTAGGTTGTATACGCTATCACAATTAGTGGATTCAAGGTTCGAGTGTGGCGTACTATAATAGCCCGTGGTTTTTCCCTGTTGAGGGTTTCCACGTAAAAATCAAGTGTCGTTTATATTTCCGCACCTTATTATACTTGATTATTGTTTTGTGAATTGGGTTATATTTGTAATATTGACTAATCCGAAAATTTGGTAATAACGGATTAACAACCTATTCACACACTCTCTATGTCATTTTAAAAAGACACGCACGTGCATTTATTTGTGAACTTTCACAAAGCAACCAAATGCCCCCCGAAAATCCAGAAGCCTCAACAACATACTTATTTTCAAACCCTATTCTGTCAATAATTTTAGCAGCCCTCTCACCACTCACCCTAGGCTCTAAAATAGCAAGAACTTTAAAATGACTAACCTTTCTAACATCCCTAATAACTTTCTCAAAACCTTTCTTCCCGGCACCCCTAACATTCCATGAGCAAATCATTAAAAAAACAAAGGAAAAATAAGGCCCAACCACAAGAGAACTTATTCCAAGACTACCTACATTGCCTCCTTAAGTTTGGAAGCAACAACTTCAAAAGTAGCATTATTCGAAACAACAACAGACTGCTGCCCAACATCAGTAATGCTCTTTACAACAGGAGAAGGGTTGTTATTAACTGAATTCTGGTTGTCTTCAGCCACCCTTATTTCAACCATTTTCTTGTGTAAATTTTGAAGCACTACGGAATCATCAATGTCTTCTTCCATGGAAATGGGTTGCACACTAGAAAGCTGCAGTGAACTCTTCTTGCCCCCCTTTCCAGTTTTCTTGGTCCAAACCTCCTTCCCATTTTCTTTAGAAGGCTTACTAGGGTTGCCCTTACTAGTGGGGGAATCAATACGGTACCTATTGGTAATATGATTCGGCTATTTATTGGTAGAAAAATTCCTATCAGAAATCTCCGTGAGCACAGAGCTAGAAGAAGCCTTCTTCTGCCTTTTCTCTAAGTCATTTTCCTCATCCATATTTTCATCCAGAATTGCAAACCTGGATCTTACTACCTTTGTCGACTCCAATTTGCCATTCTTCTTGTGGGATGTCCCCTTCATCAGTTTGTTTCCTAGCTCTCCTCCTTTCCTACTTTGCTCATAAGACCCACATTTTTCAGTTCCAACATTAGAGAGACTACTGCCCTGCATATCACCAGTCCCTTGCTTACCACCATACCCTTGAATCCCATTTTTCCTCCCAGCTAAGTTATGAACCATATGGCTCCTACTGGCTCTCCCATATGACACCTGCATCCAAGGACCATAAGAGTCCCTCTCACCTTCAGAGACATTATTTCTTGATTTGGTTGCGGAATTTGTTCCTCAGAGGTTTTAGGCTCCTTACACTTCTCAGCTGTGTCTTCCTTACAAAACTCTCTACTATGTCCAATCCTCCCACATTTGAAGCAAATCAGACCCAAATTTTCATATTCCACTTTAATGACTCTATCTTCTACAACCAGAGAACTCCTAAGGGGTTTCATAGTGTCTATCTCAACACAAATCCTAGCAAATCGACCTCTAGCCTAAGACTCAGTAATTGGATCAACTTTGATCGAGTACCCAACATTCCTCCTATTCTATACAACAAACCTACATCAATCCATTCCATAGGGAGTCTAGATAATCTTACCTAGACCATCATTCTCCGAATTTCATCCTCCCCAGGCACAAAGTTAGGTCTCTACCTTTGCACAACAAGGTATTGATTGGCAATTACCCAAGGACCCCCAGTCAATACAGTTTCCAAATCCTCTATCATCTGGAACCGAGCAACAAAATATCCATCATCCAGATCCGTCACTTGCCAATGTCCAATTAAGGGCCATTTTTGCTTCAGCTTTGATAACATCAAATTAAGGGAATGGGGTCTTCCCATATTTTTCAGAATCAAAGCATTCTCCCATGGTTTGCACAATTTCTCCTTCAAAACTTCTGACAGCTTCATCTCAAGACCATTCAGACCTTCTGTAATCATAACATCACCTTCTTCAATCCTAAATTTCTCTTTTCCTGTACCAAACCCCTGCCAATTATCTGGGCTGGACGTATTCAACAACTTCGATTTAAAACTTTCCATCATTGGTTTCCTCAGAGAATCGCCAGTAACATCTGCATCAAAGGGCTAAGCTCTCTTGGCATTGAAACTAATGTCGGGTGGCTTCTCAACCTCGTTGATCTCTGGTTGTGCAGAGAACACGAACACATCAGCCATGGGATGCGTAAAAAGCAAGAAAAACGATTGGGGAAGACGGCGCGTGGACTCTGAGAACACAACACTCACGGGTACAGATACACGCGCTAGCACGTACAAAAAAGCTTTTTTCTACAATGTGCCTATAGAGCATCAGCAGCTGTATTGGATGTTACATAGAAATTATAACAATTTTGTTGTCACCATAAAGCACTCAAAACAGGACCATGAACTCTAGATCTATTATTCAAACAATAAAGATGAGCATGACATGATGCATGTGCATATTCTTTAATAAAATTAGGAATCAAATTGCCGACACAAATAAATTTACTGTACTTAGTGTTGCAACAAATCCATCAACAAGTTCAAGTTGGCTTTGGTACTCAATCTTTGATTTCATTGCAGTCTGGTAATGAATATTTTGCTATTAGAGCTTCCGGGATTTATATATTATTCTCTCCCAAAAGTTTCTTCATTGAAATAGTTTTTTTATTTTTATTTTATATATATATATTTTTAAATTTAATTTTTATTTTATTTTAAGTTTCTTCTGATATTCTAACTGAGGCGACTCGAACCTGAAACCTAGGAAGAACAAATTCTCCATTTGATGGAGGTAACTCGTATCCAACTCGTATCTGATTCAGATACTTTCTGTATACTCCAGGATACGTATCCGATATGCCAAATGACAAATTCGTTGATTTTTTCACAAGTTTGACTAAATGATACTTGGGGGATACGGCACAGATACAGAGGGATATGGGGAGGATACGTCCAGGATACATTTATGGCAATATTATAATTATTTTAGTATAAAATGGGGTCAAATTATAATTTCAAAATTTTAGGGGTCAAAATGAAATTGTAAAGAAATTTTGGTTTTAATTCCATAGACATGGAGAATACCGGAATACTTGAGATTGCAAACTTTTCTCTTGATGAACCAGAGTTAGAGGCCGAATTATCTAGATACTTTTAACAATGTGAATGATGAGTTAATTAGGAATGTAGAATATTTTTTATGAGTTTTATTTATTTATTTATTTATTTATTTTTATGTATTATTTCAATTTTGTAATATGTAATTATAACTTATGTAACGTATAGTTTATTTGGATTTTGTAATATGTTACGAGTTATATGACATGTTTTATTTGGATCTTGTAATATGTTACATTGTTATGATTTATGTAGTTATGTGACATATTTTATTTGGATTCTAAATATGTTTTGATTTTAAATGAATTATCAAATTTGTTTTCATATATTATTATTTTAAAAAAATATAAATATATATTATTTTAATTGACATATCTTACCGTATTCGTATTCTAGTTTTTGTAGATTTACCGTATTCTAGTATCATGCCGTATATGTATCCCATACCCGTATCCGTGCTACATAGCCCGAAACATAATTGTTGAGACTTGTCCGTAACTTAGAATTTATTAAAATTTTGTTTTATACAATCTTATGAGATAGATCAATTTCAGTTTTATGATCCATAGCATTCATCAGAATATCCAATGGACTCATTAAAACAGACATCAAATGAAGTTTTCAAATTGATATATGTACACATTGTATATAACTCTAACATGAGAATGTAAATAATATTTTTTTGTTAAAATCTAGATGTATACTCTTAACAGTAAAAATTTCTGGACATAAACCCATAACTGAACCTATGACAAGTGAACTCAAGAAGGAAAACCTCAATTACAGAACAAGTGCAAGTCCAAGAATCTAACTCGAATGCTGATACTGAGGTAATCTCTGACTCTCTTACCAATGACTTACCTGTGGCATTTAGAAAAGGAACTAGAAAATACACCAAACACCCACGGTACCCACTCTCACAATTTGTTTCTTATGGAAATTTCTCACCATCTCACATGGCTTTTCTGGTTAACTTGAACACTATTTCAACCCCTACCGCATTGTCTAAGGCATTGCCTAATGATAACCGGAGATAGATCTTGGAGATCGAAATGGAAGCATTGGAAAAGAACAGAACCTAGGAACTGGTTGGGCTGCCGTAAGGGATGAAGGTAGTTGGGTGTAAGTGGGTCTTTTCCTTGAAATACAGAGCAGATGATTCACTTGAAAGGTACTAGGCTCGGTTGGTGGCTAAGGGCTACACACAAACACAAGGGGTAGATTATCAGAAGACGTTCGCTGAAGTTTCTAAAATGAACACAGTGAGAGTACTATTGTCTTTGGCTGCAAGTTATGGTTGGCCTCTTCAACAATTTGATGTGAAGAATATGTTTCTTCATGGGGACTTGGCAAGAGGAAATCTACATGCAAATCCCACCAGGTTATGGAAGTGGATTATAATAAGTAAAGGTGTGTAAGCTTAAAAGGCCTTGTATGGCCTTAAACAATCTCTCAGGACTTGGTTTGGGAGGTTTGCAAAAGTACTAATAGCAGCAGGATATAGGTAGAGTCAAGGAGATCACACATTGTTCATCAAGCATTCTGATTAGGGGGAGTTATAGCACTTTTAGTCTATGTTGACTGTGACATGGAGTGATGAGAAAGAAAGAGAGGCAGTAAAACAGTGTATGAAAAGAGAATTTGAGATCAAATAACTAGAAAGGATGAAGTACTTCCTAGGGATTGAGGTGGCTCACTTATGGTAGGGAATCTTCCTTTCACAAAATAAGTATGTGGTTGATCTGCTGAAGGAAACTAGGAAACTTGATTGTAAACCAGCTTCCACTCCTATAGATCCAAATCATAAGCTAGGTGAAGCTAATGATGATGTTGCGGTGAATAGGGAGATGTACCAAAGGTTGGTTGGCATACTTATTTACCTCTCACATACACAGCCTGACATCGCGTATGCTGTGAGTGTAGTAAGTCAGTTTATGCACGATCCTAAAGAGATGCACTTGCAAGCTGCCTATCGTATACTACACTATTTGATTGCTAGTTCTAGGAAGAGAATTTTGTTCAAACAGAATACAGGGTTATGTTTGGAAGCATATACTAATGTGGACTATGCTGGTTCGATAATGGATATGAGGTCTACTTTAGGTTATTGCACCTTTTTAGGTGGTAATCTCATGACATGGAGGAGTAAGAAACATAATGTGGTTGCGAGATTAAGCGCTGAAGCCAAATTCAAGGCAATGACACAAGGTGCATGTGAGTTGTTGTGGTTAAAAATCATTCTAGAAGATTTAAAAATTAGGTGGTAAAGACCTATGAAACTTTACTGTGACAACAAATCTACAATTAGTATTGCACACAATTCGGTGCAACACGACAGAACCAAACATATTGAGGTAGATAGACATTTTATTAAGGAGAAGCTAGTGAGTGGGCTAATTTGTACACCCTATGTCTCGACCAAGGGTCAACTAGCGGATATTCTATCCAAAGGTCTACCTGGTGTTGTTTTTCAAGAGATTACATCCAAACTAGGAATGGAAGATGCCTATTCCCAGTTTGAGGTAGAGTGTTGAAAGTTTATGATGTATGTTAGAAACAATGGACTTATTTAGAGATAAGTTGTAGAAATTAGTTAGAAAGTATGGAAAATAACTATTACTTTGTCATTATTAGAAACAATGGACTTATTTAGAGATAAGTTTTAGAAAGTAGTTAGGAAGGTTGTAATGCCCGCCAGTTTCCTCACGTTCAACTGCCTTTTCAAAGTATTCCTTTGCCTGAAGTAAAAAGAATTAGTTTGTCTAAACTCTTAAGATTGTCATTAACAAACCTCAAAGAACTAGGCTAAATATAGGTTAAAGCTAATAAGATTTAAGAAAAGTGTAAACCGTTGCCTAATTATTAGTACCTTTACATTTCTATTGCCGATTTCCTCCAAATTAAATTTAACGGGAAGTCAGGTCATGAATACTATCTTAGATGTCAAAGGAGATGGCTACAAATACAAAATATGCACCTTGCTTTCTATGTTCATCAAGAATTCACTACTTAGCAACCAATAGAATGGGGAAAAGAATGCATAGTACAACTTAATAAAACAAGAAATCGAGTGATCGATTACCGAAATTGACTAGCTCATTTGCTATTCAAACAATCAATATTGATGGTTATCAAATTAAACAAAGTAAACTAAAATGACTTGAGAACTAATGCTAAAGCAATGAAGGAAATAATACGAAAGTAAACTTGAATGTGATAATGGAGAGAAATATGCTAGGACTTAACTACACCCCACCCTATATTGACTTCCGTTCTAGACTCGATTATTCACCCCCAAACATGCTCATGCAATTCATATACTCATACACCCTAATATTAACCCACAATCTTGGTCAAGTAGAATAGATCACACCCAAAACATACCCAAGCTTATCTTTCGATTACCCGGAATGTACGAATGAGTTCATTAAGGACGTTGGTGCATTAAACGAATCCTATACGTTAGTCTAAGTAGGTCTACTTTTCTAGACATGCATAGGGAGCATTTTATCGAACACGTGGCATGTGTCTTTGGTTAGTACATAACACACCACAAAAATTCATTTAAAAGGAGATCAATCAATTGAAAGCTTTAAGTGCATTAAAATACCCATACAAACTACAATTTTGCACATAGGAGATAAACAAGAATCAATTCATATAAATATATAGTCAAGGGTGGGGTTTCATCAAATCCTAGCAATATGGGTTTAGCTCATCATATTACAAAGAATAGTCATACAATAGATTGAATCAATGAAATACATGACTATATAAAAGAAAAGAAAGAGATTACGGATTAGAGAAAACTAATGAGATCTTCTCCTCTTCCTTTGCTTCTATCTTCAACTCTCTCTTCGCTCAAAGGATGGAAATGATGATGGTCGTGGAAAAGAGATGGGATTAGTGTGTTTGGATGTTAGGGAGATGTGGGATCTTGGTGGGTTGTGAAGGATGGGGTGGTGTTGTGTGAGGGGATGAGCCAAGGTGGAAACTTTATGAAATATTTCGAGCTAGGGAGTGGTGTCTGGCTGAAAGACCTAAAAGCGATATTTATATGGGACCCAAAAAATGACCAAACTGCCCTCTGGAAGATGAAGAGTCGGACTGCTGCGGTTGGCATTTCCGCGGTTGGTCAACCGCGGCAAGCTTGGAGGATTTCTGTCGCCTCCGTGCCGCTTGTGCACAACCGCGGTGCTTCAACCACGACACTCTGATCAAAGCCCCTAGACTTTCCATAATCGCATAATTTGCCCCTAGAACTTCCTTTAGAACCAAAACACCCCTGCTATCAAAATATTCTGCAAAAACCTCATATAAAACATTAAACCCCCGGTTTTACCCTAGAATCGTACTCAAAACGATACGGAAAGGGGGCTACACTTTGTGTAGAAATGAAGCAATCAAGGGCGGGGTGGGGACGAGGAGCCCTTTCTCGAAACATGGATTCCTTGTCCCCGCCCCACGTTGGGAATAGGAAGCCTAGTTATATTCGAGTATGTGGAATGGTGATTGTATCCCCTCCCCGTACCTACCATTGACGTTCCTAGATGAAATGTAGATTGATGGATTTAAACCAAGTATGTAACTTTATTTTAGTTCCTCATTATTTGGTTTATAGCCATTCGGTAAATTAATCATGTATATTGATCAAATACTTCAACAACTCATCCAACTTTTCAACTAAAGTAAATGTGAAATATCATTTAAATTTCAGTAAACATAATTTTGATTTTGGTCTAAACTTCACAAAACTTAAAATATTTCTTAATACTAACCTAATAAAGTCATATCTTTATAAAAAGAGCCAAGAAGTTATACATTATTTTCTAATGTTAAATTCAAATCCTACAAGTGTATATGCATATTATGCGTATAAGTAATCACAATAAAAATCTAAACCCAAATAAGAAACTTAGAAACCATAATGCAAAAACATAAAACCCATGTTGTTAAATAAATTTTGAGTGATGGGTACAATCCAAGATAGAAAATCTTTTCATATAAGCCTTAATCAATTCTTAAGCCATGTTTGTACCAATTTTTCAAGTCCACTACTAACATACACAATTCATCGAATGTTAACCTCAAGAATGACAATTTGGAAATAAGCTTTAATAAAATCAAACAAACTCAAATGAATCTTCAATCTTCAAACTTGAAATAATGAATCTCCCACCCTTCTCTTGAAGAAACACTTGGTATTTATATATTACTTCTCCTTGTGAGCTCCCAACAATTATCGTTGGTTTAGGAAATCCACAAAATAGGAATTCTTATGAATAAAGAGGAATAAGATTTCTTTCCTAACTTGGTTTTCCTCTTTTGATTGACTTCTAATTGAGTTTATTAAAAGGTTTCCTAAACCTCCATTGGTTTTCTAGAGTCATTAGAATTTGATTTTGGAAGTTTTTGCACAATCTGGATCAAATTTGGAGTCCTTTCTCACTAAGTATTGCATTTTTGTTTTCAGGTTTTCGTCATGGTGGATAGTGAAAATGTATAATTTTACCAATGCGTGGGTATCTTTTAAATACGACATAGAGGGTTTGTGAATGGGTTGTTAATCCGTTATTACTAAATTTTCAGATTAGCCAATATTACAAATATAACTCCAATTCACAAAACAATAATCAAGTGTAATATGGTGCGGAAATATAAACGACACTTGATTTTTACGTGGAAACCCTCAACAGGGAAAAACCACGGGCTGGTAAGTGCGCCACACTCGAACCTCGAATCCACTAAATGTGAAATGATTACAACCTAATCTCGGTTTAATGATCTAATCCCGATCAATAATCTTCACACCTACTGATGCAGCAGCGACAAAGGCTCTTGATTACTTGGACAACAAGGATCGAGGCAAGGCAAGTTGTCCCGCTGGAAGCTTTTGAGCTGGTGGTGTGAGTTGGACAAATCAAGGTGACGTGGCAGGCCTCATGAGCTAGCGTATGGTTTCCTTATTGGTTCACAATTGAGAGAGTTTTATTCAGTTTTAGTTACAACAGAAGACCAGTTAATTTAGAATTAGTTTACAGCATAATTCTTCTTAGTTTAGGATTAGTTTTTTTTTTTTTTTTTTTTATTGTTTCAGGATTTGTTTAGGTTTTAGAGTTTGAGTTTTCTTTTAATAAGGTTATTTATTTCCTATTTATATTCTTGTTTTAGCTATAAAACGTTGGTTGAATATTAATAAAATCAGAGAATGTTTCTCTACAAACCAGTTATCATATCTTTGCGAAGGTAGAAGTAATTGAAGCCTGTTAACGAATCCTTCGTGCGCGAGGTCGAACGTTTTCAGTAGGTTGTTTTCTAATTGTTTTGTTGTAGGTTTTTCTCGTATAAGCTTCTGCTACATCAGTTTGGTATTAGAGCCGTGTTTGTTCAGGACACCAATATACCGCCGAAGAGACGAGTACCTAACCGAATCCCCGTTGAAGAGGCCAATGAACGTGATCATGTGACACAGTTGGAGCAGCAGATGGCACAAATAACGGAGCAACTCGCGACGTTAATCGCTAACCAAAATCCTTTCCATGCCTTGAATCCTAATACGGGTGACATTGAGGATGAGAGTAACGAGGAAAGTGAGTCACAAGTAGAGATTCCATAGCAGCGACATCAAGTACCAAAACGTGACGACAGCCGGTGGTGGGAGTCAGGTATGAGGATAGAAATTCTGGAATTTCAGGGCAATCTTTCGCCCGAAGAATTTATTGATTGGCTTGGAATCTTGGAGGAAATTTTGGAGTTCAAAAATGTGCCGGCAAATGCAAGGGTAGCCTTGGTGGAAACTCGGCTTCGGGGTCGTGCCGCAGCTTGGTGGCAGCAAATCAAGCTCACACGGACTCGAATGGGAAAACCAAAAATCACAGATTGGGAGAAGGTGGTACGTAAGTTACGTGCTGAATTTTTACCTCACAATTTTCAGAGGTTAATGTATCAAAGATTACAAAATCTGCATCAAGGTTTGAGGATGGTCGATGACTACACAACGGAATTCTATCAATTGATTGTACGCAACAACATTCAGAAAACTCAAGATCAACTAGTGTCCAGGTATTGCGGAGGCTTGCGAGTGCAAATCATGGAAGTTGTGAATCTTTTCGATCTAATCACAGTGTCTGAGGCACATCAGCGGGCCTTGCAAATAGAGAAGTCGGTCTCGTGGAGAGGGGTAGGCAGACTGTTGTCTTATGGCAGTGGTGGTGCGACAGGGAGACCTGGGGGCGGCAACAATAGCTGAATCAGCCGAACAGCGACCGTAGGCGGCAGTAATAGCACACCGAATATATTTTCTGCTCCAAACCAGCAGCCAAGAGCAATTGGGGGTTTTAAGTGTTTTAATTGTGGTGAAGTAGGTCACCGACAGTTTGAGTGCAAGAAACTTGGCAAGAGGGTCTTGTTCGCTGACACGGAAGATAAGGAAGAAGTGGCCATAGTAGGGGACGAGGTACAATTTGACGATGACGGGATGGTCAATGAGGATTGGGTTAAGGGCGATATTGGTCCTTTATTAATGGTAAGACCTGTTGGCAGTAAAAATTTTGAGGATGTCAAACCAGAATCCACTAGTGTAGTTGTTCAAATTAATCCACATGGCATTGAGGAGGAGTTTTGGCACAAGAGAGACGCATCTAATATGAGTGGTTAAGCTAAGATGACTTGTGATGCCAAAAACAGATTTGATTCAAAATTACAGTGGGCACCACAGTTCGACAGGAAAGAGTTCATTCATAGTAGCAATGTAGCTAAAAAACTTGGTTCAGCTATGATGATTCGTCGCACGTTCCTTACTCCATGTGCGGAGGAAAGTGATTGGCTGCGAAACAATGTTTTTCAATCTACTTGTACAATCTTTGGCAAAGTGTGTCGATTCATTATTGACGGAGGAAGTTGCGAAAGCATTATTTCCGCAGAGGTGGTGGGAAAATTGGGAATCAAAACTGGCAACCATCCAAAGCCGTAATAGTTGGCATGGCTTCAAAAAGGGGGAGAAATCACAGTTTCACAACGAGCTCTCATTTATTTTTCTATTGGCAAGCATTACAATGACCAAGTATGGTGTGAAGTGGTACGCATGGACGCTTGTCATTTACTCCTCGGTTGACCATGGCAATATGATCGCAAGGTAAGGCATGATGGTGTTAAAAATACTTACTCTTTTCTTTATGACAGCATGAACATTGTGTTAGTATCTAGCAAACCGTCGGCTGAATCTAAAGCAACAGCAGGAGCCACTCTCCTCTCTTTCTCTATGTTTGAATTAGAAATGGAGGAAGTCGAGACCGTTTATTTGCTGCTGAACAAAGAGGTCTCTGACTTAAAGAAAGTCCCTGATGCCGCGATTCCAATCCTAGAGGAATTTACTGAAATTTTTCCTGCCGAGTTACTTGAAGGGCTGCCACCATTGAGAGACATTCAACATCAAATTGATCTTGAACCAGGAGCTATGTTACATAACCGACCACATTATAGAATAAGCTCCCGTGAACACGATGAGATGCGACGATAGGTCGAAGAATTGCTCGCGAAGGGGAACATCCTTGAAAGCCTTAGTCCATGCGCAGTCCCGGCATTATCAATTCCAAAAAAGGATGGTACTTAGAGAATGTGCGTCGACAACCGTGCGATCAATAAAATAACGGTAAGGTATCGATTTCCTATCCCTCGATTGGATGATCTCCTTGATCAACTAAGTGGTGCCACGGTGTTTACAAAATTGGATTTAAAGAGCAGCTACCATCAAATAAGAATTCGCCCAGGAGATGAGTGGAAAACCGCGTTCAAAACTCGTGAAGGCCTCTACGAGTGGCTAGTCATGCCTTTCGGCTTATCTAATGCACCCAGTATGTTCATGTGAGTTATGAACCAATCTTTGAGGCCGTTTATAGGAAAATTTGTGGTGGTCTACTTTGACGATATTCTGATCTTTAATGCCACTCAGGAGTCACATGTGCAACACATTCGTGACGTACTACAGGTCCTTCGAAAAGAGAAATTGGTGGCTGCATCTAACAAGTGTGTTTTTATAGTGTCAATGGTTTTATTTTTGGGTTATCAAATTTCAGGAAAGGGACTTCAGGTGGATGAAACAAAAATCGAAGCAGTATGACAATGGCCAAAACCGACCACTATGACTGATATAAGGAGTTTCTACAGATTGGTGTCTTTTTACTGACGTTTCATTCCTCATTTCAGCATTGTCATGGCACCAATCACCAATTGCATGAAAGGAGACAAATTCCGGTGGCCTCAGGAGGCGGAAGATGCCTTTCGACTCATCAAGGACCGCTTTACATCAGCCCCAGTCCTGGTACTATAGGATTTCTCGTAGCCGTTTGAACTCCACAGCGATGCGTCCAAGGTTGGAATCGGTGCTGTTTTAAGCCAAGCAAGTAGGCCGGTGGCTGTCTTTAGTGAGAAGCTAATAGGGGCGAGGGAACACTATAGCACGTACGACATTGAATTTTATGCAGTGGTTCAAGCCATCAAGCATTGGCGGCACTACCTCTTCCACCGCGAGTTCATCCTCTACACAGACCATGAAACGCTTAAACACCTCCATAGCCAAGATAAAATTTCTGCTCGTCATGCCTCTTGGTTGGCATATCTCCAACAATTCACCTTTGTTTTAAAACATAAAGTAGGTGTTAACCGCCAAAATTGGCGAAGGACCAAGGAAGAATTTTCCACCTCAACACAAGGATATAGGAGTACAGACACCATCCGGCTACCCCGACAAAGGCGGACTCCGATTGGTCCAAATACACACCCCCTCCAGCAGGGTCCAGTCTGGCTTCTCCCCAGCTTCTCAAGGACCCCGCCAGCATCTTAGTTCAGAAATATGGCTGTGAGCCAGACTACTCACTAGAACTCACAGCGGGATCCAACCCAGCTATGATTAGGCTCCCTATGAACCCCGCAGCACCCTGACTCGAAGTTCCACTGAGCATCCCGCTACAGTATGAACCACGCAGCATCCCGACACGGGGTTCCACTAAGCATCCCGCTATAAAGCCAGCTAGACATCCCCCTACATCATCAGCGAGATGCTTACTGGCTTGCACTTTCTGACATAGTCAGCCCGCCAAGCAAAAGGACACCAGGAAGTAAGATTCTCATGCCAGAAACTAAAAACTCCATAAAAGATTCGTCAAAACGCTGCCGTACAGAAGAGAAATAATCTTTCCCGTTAGAGAGTCCTATTTTGAGCAGGTCAACACAGTAAGAATCCTACTAGGAAGGTAACGATCTGGTCACGAGATTGACTCCTCCTAGGAAGGAAAGACTAGATTTTACACAAAAAACTCTGAGATTATCTCTTAAAAAGAAGAGGATCCTACATTGGCCAAACCCTAGACCGAAATTACAGGAGTGCATGGCAAGCAACATGACCTATATATACAACTACCAATTCACCGGAAAAAGAAAAAAAGAAAAAAAAATCTGGACCAAAAAACCCTACAGTCAAATTCTACTTATTGACAAGCACAGACTCTCCATCACCACCATCTCTATCACCTACCAAATCACCATACACTGCTGTAACCCCCTAATACATAGCTCATATATCTGTAACACAAAGGGACGATCAATAAAAAGCTTATTTCTATTTGATTTCTAGTATTCCATATCGTACTTGCATTGATAGGGACATAGTCGGTATCAAACTACGTGATACGTACCCTTCAGACCAAGATCAATCTCGATCTTTGAAATTCCCTTTAAAGCAGTAGTGTTTTATACCTAGAGGGGGGTGAATAGGTATAGTCCCAAATTCTTCCAATATTCAAAAATACGGAATATAAGAATGAAACGAATACTTGAAATGATATAGCAATTGTATAAAAAGAATCAGTACATGTGAATCAACAATATACAAGAGAATCAATACAAGTGAATATATGGAAGATAAAGAAATATAAAGCGAAAATGAGACACAATGTTTTTTTACGTGGTAAAACCTCAAAGAGGAAACATCCACGGGTTGAATCCACAACCACCGGCAAAGCAAATCCACTATACGAAAATGACTTACACACTCAAAGCTATCAACACTATGATATCCACTTCAAGCTATCAAATCCTAATCAACCACCAAGGCTAGTGATTCACAAAGCCTACTCTCTATCCAAGATGTATCCCACACCTTTAGAGAGCAACTTCCTATCCAAGACTAAAAAGCCTCTAGGAAGATTTCCTTGCTTAGCAATCTTGATCACTAGGATCCTAGTTAAGCTACCCTAGCTCAACCATCCGGAGTACGCAACTCCTTGCTAAGACTTTTGCTTAGTTATCTGGATCCTCTTGATCCTAACTAAGGCTTCTTGCTTGGCTATCCAGAATCCTTTCCTAGCCAAGTCTTCTTGCTCAAATTAAGGCTTCACTCACCTTAACAAGAGACTTCAACCTTTCACAAGGCATTGATCTAAGTGAAGTGCACACAAGCAATATAATGCAATCACAAACAGATAGAGCAAGTAGATCAAACACACTCTATGAACATGCAACTAGAGAATCTAGAATAAAGCTATCACAACTCAATCACAAATATATCTAGAAACCTAAGCATGTGAATTAACATCATTCATATTACTTTTCATCAATCAAATAAGATAATTAAAGAGATGATCAATAATGAAAGTAAGAAGAAGATGAATCACTTACAAACAAATAAAGCTAGATAATCAATCAAGCTCTATGAACATGCTTACATACATTCTAGGATATGCTTTCAACAATCAATCACAAAAATACCTAGAAATCAAAGCATGTATATCAATAAGAACAAGGTATGAATATTCAATATATCACACTAAAAACCTAGTTCTTAGATCATGAAATTAAACCTAGAAAATCTCATAAAGCACATCACATATATCATTTCTAGAATCAATTTCAAGATTAATCAAGTTTAGCAAATATATGTTCAAGTAAAATCACAAAGCTAAAACTCAATTACCAAATGATCAACCACCCCTAGAATATGTTCTAACATCATTCTAAACACAAATCATCTATCAAATTGAAAGATTAAAGTGCAGATCAAAAGATGAAGTGAGAAGAAGAAGTTTAACATACAACAATGAAACTCGGACTGAAGAACAGCATGCTGCGACCAATCACGAATTCAAATGACTCTGAAAATGCTTGAGGTTTGTAGCTCTCTTCAAGACCAACAATTTTGGTTTTTGAATCACTCAATTTCGAGTTCGTATGAGAGAGTTATGATCAAAATAAGAAAACAAAAAATCAAGAACAATTCTGCAGAATTTCAGATTTGATGTTATTCAAGTTATTTGAAAATGGAGGGAAGAGAAGTCATTTGAAGGAGAAGGAAGAGGGGCATTTTTGTCCAACAAAATAGGCCAACCCAGCCTTGCCCACGTGTGGGGCGCGTGTACAACACGTGGCCAGAGAGCTGGCTGGGCCGTGTGGCACATGGCCTCCACACATGGAAGCCTTGCCATGGCCTTTGGTCACCAAGCTTCTCCCGCGCACCTCTCACGTTCTTCAGCCGTATTCGGGCATCCGAACTCCGATTTCGAATCAGTTTTCAGATTACGAATCGTGACTCCTTCACGCACAATGGAGACTATGAAACTTTGACAAAAGGTTGAGAATTCTTCTCAGAAAATGACGACGAACACAACTCAACGAATGAGAACGAAAAGTAGCGTAGCTACATCGTTTGGATTCGAAACTTAACATATGAGTAACCGAAATGACCAGGACTCAATAAGGAATCAATTAAGATCAAGTACAAGTCCAAAACATAAGAAACACAAACATACAAACACAAGTTCATATATGAATGCCATTTCCTAGACATAGTCCTAGAACATGCAACTCTAAAATGTATGAGCATTTGAGTTCAATGCATGAGCATACAAAATCATGTGAATGTGTTATATAAATGATGTACAATGATGCAGGGACACTTATGAATGATTTGTATATGTGTGCCTAACGCCTTGCAAGAGGAAGAAGAATCTTGATACCTTAGCATCCAAGTAAGCGATGTTCCCCTTGAAGATGATATTTGCACAAGATGTTGCTTCTTCACCTTTGAAGCTCCTTTCTTCCAAGAAACACTTAAGCAACTACTAATACAAATATAGAGAGTTTTGCAATGGAATCAAGCCAATACAAATAAAAGATCTTACAATCTTGGTCCTTTTAAAGTTGTTATTTGGAATTTCATCCCATTAACGATTTTCGGATAACACTTTTGGCACCGTCTGTGGGAAATATCCCAACCATTGTTCAAAACAGCCTATTTCCACCAGAGATATTTAGAATGAGACTCCGATCCTCCCAAGGTCATCCCGAGCCATCAGGACTCCAGTCCCTTGCTTCCACTGAAAAAGTTTAGAGGCGGGGTAAGGGCACCAGGAATGAGAATCCTCCACCAGTGCCTCCACCAGTAGTAGGCCCTGTCCCTCAAGACCCCACTAGGCAGGAAGTCAATCGAGATGTCTTGGAACAACATGCTGCAGCCTACGTAGAAGCTATCCGACTCTGGATGATAGCCCAGGGGATCCCCTTTGAAGCAGCCGGGGTCCCAAGAGATGCTGGCCCAAATATCCGGGTACCAGTTTTCGACCGATTGGGTCCACCTCTCCCAGTTCGACAGGTGAAACTCAGACCCAGGCTAGTGAAGTCTGCAATCGAGGTTCCTCCTAGGGGGATTTAGTCTCCACCAAAGCCAAGGGCAAATGAGAGGGATCCGCATCCCGATTCGGAAGGAAGTGCCAAACCCCGAAGGAGCTCCAAAGAGAAGCATCAGAGAGCTAAGCGAAAGGAGGTAGTCATTGATTCAGAGTCTTCGGATGAAGAAGTTTCAGTAGCTCGATCAGGAACCAAAAAGTCTCAGCACCTGGAAGATCAGATGATAAGGATGGCAAAGGAGTTGTAGTAGTTAAAGAAGGGAAAACATCAAGGAATCCAGAAGAACCCCCTGGGCGAGATGAATGCACCATTCTCCAAAAGAGTCAGAGAGGTAGGGTTGCCCCCCAAGTTCAGGATGCCTTCAAAGAAGTATTCCGGGACAGAGGACCCTGTTAGCCACCTAGAAAGCTTTGTCCACCAGATGGAGGTTCAAAGTACGACCAGGCTGGCCATGTGCAAAATGTTTCCTTCAACCTTGACTGACTGTGCCAAGACAAGGTTCAGAAAGTTACCACCAGGTAGTGTCGATTCTTTTTCTAAACTCACCAAAGCTTTCTGTGCACAGTTTCAGGGAATCAAACCCCGTCCCAAGGATCCTATCCTACTGCAGTACGTAGTTCAGGAGTGGGGTGAAACTCTAAGATCTTATGTGGAGAAATTCCACAAAAGGTCGTCCAGATGGGAGTATTCAATGAGAAGGAGACTCTAGCCAACTTCCGGAGGAATTTATAGGCTGGCAGACTATTCCGGTCATTTGCCAAGAATCCTCCAGAAACGTACCAGGAAGCCTACAACCGGGCTCTGGAACATGTGGACATTGAGGAACAACTCCGGATCAAAATCGAGCACGATGAAGCTTAATTAGCACCGCGCCCCAAGAAGGAAGCTCGGAAGCCCGCACCAGCTAAGAAATTTCAGAATCAACCTCCGAACCGGTCTACTTACAGGCCGCCTCATATTCCTCCGTACCAGGAAAGGTATCCGATCAGAAGATCACCTCCCAGAGAGATTCCCCTAAAGGAAGTATCCAGGGTGGCAAGAGAGGAAGAAGGGTATAATCACTACACCTCTCTTAATGCTTTCTGAGAAACTATTTATCTCACCAGTCGGGATAAGGGTCTACTCAGAAAGCCGGGTCCCATGAAAATCCTGGTTGACAGGAGGAATCAATATAAGTATTGCGACTTCCACGAGGATATAGGGCACAACACCTCAGAGTGCTACAGCCTCTGCAATCAGATTAAAGGATTGGTAAGGGGAGGTCTTTTAACCAAATTTTTGCAGCAGGTACGGGACAACATCAAAGAAGGAAAACAGGTTCAGAGCAGGATACAGGAGGCAGCAGAAAGAATGAGAGAGGGGGAGAAGGATCTGATGCAGCAGATCCAGGTGATCCACACCATCAGTGGAGGCCCTACCCTAGCTGGAACCTCTAATAATTCGAGAAAGAATCATGCAAGTAAGATTCCCAGACTTAATGCTGACCACGAGATACTCAAAGTCAGTAGTGGATCCCGGGATCTACCCCGCTCCACCAAAATCATCTTCACAGAGGAGAACGTCTACAATACAGTTCAGCCACATGATAACCCTATGGTAATCACGGTACAAATCGCCAACTGCTTGGTACACTGCGTCCTGATTGATACAGGAAGCAGTGTTGATATTTTGTTCAAATGGGCTCATGAGCAGCTAAATTTGAAGAATTCTTGCTAAAACAGTTGCACTTCCCTTCTGTATAGGTTCACAGGAGATTCAGTAACGCCGATAGGGACGAAGATTCTACCGGTGATAGTCGGAGAAGCTCCCCTACAACAGAACATAATGACAGAATTCATTGTAGTAGACACCCCGTCTGTTTACAATGCGATCTTGGGCAGGCCTTTCTTGTCAGGGATCAGGGGGGTGCTGTCCATTTACCATAATGTGTTGAAATTTCCGGTGGGTACAGGAGTAGGAGAAGTAAGAGGAGACTAACAGGTAGCTCGCAATTGTTACACGGTGTCCACCAATCCCGCTGCATTAGCTAAACAATGCGCACAGGTAACCAGTGACCCAGGTCCAAGGGCGACAGAGCAGGATGATTATGTCCTGGAAGAAGGCGAGGTGCCAGACATGGTTGTGGAGCAGCCAGAAGAAGAAGAGCAAGGTTAGACCAGTGGGCACCCCGCAGAGCAGTTAGAGGAGGTCCTGATTCGGAGAGAAGATCCGACTAAGTCAGTAAAAGTAGAAGGAGGTCTGGACCTGGAAATTAAGAAAGATTTGGTAGAGCTTCTCAGGGAGTACAACGACATCTTTACTTGGAGCCATGAGGAGATGCCTGGCATTCCTCTTAGCCTGGTTACCCACAGGTTGGCCGTAGATGCAACTTTCAAGCCAGTTAAGCAGAAAAGAAGACA
Source organism: Acer campestre (assembly GCA_954870605.1). Lineage (NCBI taxonomy): Eukaryota > Viridiplantae > Streptophyta > Magnoliopsida > Sapindales > Sapindaceae > Acer > Acer campestre. Next base: position 26,388,653 of record OX940807.1, on the reverse strand, counting down.
CTTTAATGCCGAACGGAATGCCGTGGTCCAAGAAGAGGTTGACAAGCTCTTGAAGGCTGGATTCATCAGGGAATCTCGGTACCCCGAGTGGATCGCAAATGTAGTTATGGTAACCAAGTCTAACGGGAAGTGGCGAATGTGTGTGGATTACACCGACCTCAACCGGGCTTGTCCCAAGGATAGTTTTCCTCTGCCTAAGATAGACAAGCTTATTGACTCCACTGCAGGAAACAAGCTCCTAAGCTTCATGGATGCTTTCTCGGGGTACAATCAAATCATGATGCATCCTTCAGATCAGGACAAGACTAGCTTCTTCACCGGACAAGGCCTTTAGTGCTATAAGGTAATGCCATTCAGACTCAAAAATGCAGGTGCCACCTACCAGTGTATGGTGAACAAACTATTCAAGGAGCAGATAGGGAGATCCATGGAGGTGTACATAGATGACATGATCACAAAATCTCTAGAAGTAGGACAACATATAGGGGACTTACGCCAGACCTTCCAGGTAATAAGGCATAATCAGATGAGGTTGAACCCAGCTAAGTGTGCATTCGGGGTAGCAGCAGGCAGATTCTTGAGATTCATGGTGCATGAAAGAGGAATTGAGGCTAATCCTGAGAAGATCAGAGCCATTTTAGATCTCGAGTCCCCTACAACTCTCAAGCAGGCTCAAGGATTAACCGGACGAATAACAGCCCTGAACCGGTTCATATCCCGCTCCACAGATAAGTGTCTCCTTTTTGTCAAAGTCATCAAACAGGGGAAGAAGATGAAGTGGGATGAGCAAAGCGAGCAGGCTTTTCAAGCTTTAAAGAAATACTTGTCAAGTTCGCCACTATTGGTAAAGCCGACCCCGGGGGAAGAGCTCCTACTCTACCTAGAAGTTTCTGAAGTTCGTACTAGTGGAGCTTTGGTGAAAGAATGCAATGACGGGATACAAAGACCAATCTACTATGTGAGCTGGGCTTTTACTAAGTCCGAGAAAAACTATACTCTACTAGAGAAGCTCGCCTACGCCTTGGTGACCACATCCAGAAAGCTCCAGCCTTATTTTCAAGCTCACACCATCGCGGTTGTCACAGATCAACCATTGAGATAATTCCTCTAGAGGCCAGATGTGTTGGGCAGATTGGTTCTATGGGCCCTAGAGCTCACATAATTCGACATCAAATACAAAGCCAAAATCACTATCAAAGCCCAAGCCTTGGCAGACTTCGTAGTGGAGTTTAGCCCGATTCCGAACCCCGGCAAATCAATAGACCCAGACCCAGATCAAACCAATCTGGAATGGCCTGAAGACAGCAAGGTTTGGGTTCTTTACACAGATGGAGCTTCGCACCAGGCGGGGTGCGGAGCCGGGATCATCTTGATCGACCCCGCTGGAACTGAGTGCAGCCATTGCTTCAGGTTTGAGTTCAGAGCTACTAACTATGAAACGGAGTATGAAGCTCTGTTAGCAGGAATGAAAGTAGCAGGAGCTCTAGAAGCTGAGTACCTTTTGATCAAGAGTGACTCCCAACTAATGGTCAATCAGGTGACAGGTTTGTACCAAGCAAAAGGTGACAACATGGTGGCCTATCTGGCTAAAGTTCAGAAAGCTATGAAGAAGTTTAGGGGTGTAAGGATAGAATAGGTACCCAGAGAGAAGAACCATTGTGCAGATGTCTTGGCTAAAATAGCTACAGGAGAAGGACATGCTTTGCCAAAAGGAGTACCCCTCCAGTTGGTTCCCTTCTCCAGCATAGCTAAGAATGCAGAAGTCCTTCCCGTAAGCCGCCCCCTATGTTGGATGGACCCAATAGCAGATTATCTCCAAAGTGACATTCTCCCTACTGATCCAGATCAAGCCCGACGGCATAAGAGGATAGCTACTCGGTACTGCATGGTTGAAGGGCACCTATATCGTAATGGAAAGTCTCTCCCTCTACTCAGATGTCTCCATCCTGATGATGCGCGCTAGGCACTCAACGAGGTACACTCAGGGGATTGTGGTAATCATGTATCAGGTGAAACTCTGGCTTACCAGGTAATCAGGATGGGTTACTACTGGCCGACTATACATCAGGATGCAAGGCAATTTATGCGATCCTGCGAAGCTTGTCAGAAAATAGCAGACCTCCATCATCTCCCACCAGAGAGACTCTCATTAATCAGCACTCCCTACCTATTTGCTATCTGGGGACTGGACCTGATCGGTCCGCTTCCCACTGCACCCGGCCAAGCCAAGCACGCAGTAGTGGCAATAGATTATTTTACTCGGTGGGTAGAAGCCAAGGCCCTCACTCGGATAACTGAAGAAAAAACCACCAACTTTGTCAAGGAAAACATTGTCTGCCGGTTTGGCACCTTGATGGCCATCATAACTGATTTGGGAAAGCAATTTGACAATGCCAACTTCAGGGAATTCTGTGAAGACTGGAATATCAATCTTCGTTTTGCATCAGTGGCTCATCCTCAAACCAATGGGCTAGTTGAAGCTACCAACAAGACTATTAAGAAGCTCATGAAGAAGAAGCTCCAACAGAAGAAAGGATTATGTGTTACAGAGTTACCCAATGTACTGTGGGCTTATAGAACAACCAGGCGGACTGCAACAGGGGAGACTCCCTACTCCCTAGTGTTCGAAACAGAAGCGGTCTTGCCCATTGAGTATAAACTCATATCTTTTCGGGTCCAAAATTATGAACCGGAAGACAATGAGGCTAAATTGAGAGCTAGTTTGGACTTACTGGAGGAAAGACAAAGCAGGCTCACTAAGAAGGTGGCTATATATCAGAGCAAGATAGCCTGACACTTCAACAAAAGGGTGAGGATTCAGAATTTCAAAGAAGGAGACTTAGTTCTCAGGAAAGTAACTCAGAACACATGAAGAAGGTCTGACGGGGTGCTAGCACCAAACTGGGAAGGTCCATACTTGATTAAGGCATTGCTCCGGGGTGGAGCTTATAAGCTGGAAGACATGGAGGGTTACCCAGTGGATCACACTTGGAATGCCGATCACCTTAGAAAATTCTACCCTTAGAAGTTCAGATCATTTCAGCGGGAACGCTCACCCCGATTTCATATTGTACTGATTAAAGAAATTCAATAAAAGTAGTTTCTTCTCCCATATGGTTCTCCTGTGTTCAATGTTCAAAGTCTCCTACTTGATTCTCCAATATCTCCTACTTAGTGTTTGTACTTCGCCATCACTGACTCGCCATTTCAAGACCAGGAAATAGTCTTAGGGCGCTCCTGCTGCCTTCGTCGGGGAATACCCACTGAAACAAATAACTCGGTGTGATCTAATAATAATCTAGAGGGGGGGGGGGGGGGGGGGGGGTGAATAGATTTTACCAATTTTACCCAATTTTCGCGTTTAGTCAATTTATGAAAATGCCCCAAACTAGTCAAAACAATAACAAGTGTAATATGGTGCGGAATTATAAAAGACACTTGATATTTACATGGAAACCCTCACGGGAAAAACCACGGGTTGTTTAGTGTGCCACACTCGAACCTCGAATTTATTAAATGTGTTAAACGATTACAACCTATTCCCGGAATATAATCACACACCTACCTAATCCCGGTATAAGTGAACCTAGTCCAATTGCTTGCAATCTAAGCAACCTAATCCCGGAAGCTACATGCAAGACTTACTTCTCAATGAAGAGATTACAACCTATGTGAATATATAATGATATTCAATGAGCAAATAAAGCTAGGTAACCTTAGATGCTTATCTAGAATGATTAGATAACAATAAATGCAATCTTAGATGTCAATAGCTAAATGACATGTCATAAAACTTAGCAAATCATAGATAAAATAACCTAGATGTTGCTATCAAAATACAACACTCAAACATGCCAACACAACAATCTCTATTTTGTATCTAGAATATATTCTAAGAGCATACAAATAATATAAGAGATTTCTTTGATAAATAAAATACTAAGCTTAGATGAGATTAGTGAATAACATACCAAAGGATGTGTGTTGACCAAAACCAATGCAAGCAAGCATCCTAACTATGCTAGAAAATGCTAGATGATATTTAGATGCATATGAGAATGGTTTGGAGTGTATAAAAATGAGTTCTTGATTGTTTTTCTCTCAAGTTTCTCTTTTTGAAGTTTAGGGTTCTTTTGAAATCAGAGAACTAGCTTAGAGAAATGAGAAAGTATGATATTTATAGACATCAAGAACATGGCACGTGAAAAGACAAAATTGCCCTTGAAATCATCGATCGGCGGTTTCATTCTACGGTCATGGCCGCAGAATTTAACTGCCAAATTGAACCTAAGAAGCAGGGGATCATTCGGCGACCAGATTCGACGGTCAATCGAAACCGCCGATCAAAACCCAAAAAGAAACCGACCTAAAAATATCCAATTCGGCGGTTTCATTCAGCGGCCAGGCCACCGATTAAACCGCCGAACAGAACCCGAGAATAATAAATGCATCAGGTCTAATTCGGCGGTTTCGATTCGGCGACCTGACCGCCGATCGTAACCGTAGATCCAATCCAGAGATCTTTGGAATCAAACGGTGGTTTCCATTCGGCGGTCGTGGCCGCCGATCAAACCGCCGTTTCACCACTGAAGGTGAAACCAAAGGAGAAGCCAAGGGCATTCTCCGAAGGTGATCTTCGCGCAAACCCAAGCACATAATCGTGCAAGCGCGGACGTTTCCGAACATATTCGGGAAACGAATTACAAGACACAAAAACACATAACAAGATATAAACAATCAAATTGCTAGTGTGTAATGTGACATGTGAAGAGTATGCACACATATGCAAGTATGCTAAGTGTGTGTGTGCTTCTAGATCTCTTCAATGAAAACTAAGCACTAGAAATATACCTTTGGAGTGCTTGTCACTTTGAGGTCTTGAAGAGGGCCTACGATGTTGGTCTCCAATCACCTAATCTACCCTTATATTCCAAACCCCAACTTGTGGTTTGTCCATGAAATAAGCCAATCAATAATGGGAATCCTTACACCCACCTCCAAGAAGCCTGGTGCTAAAGTGGCCTTAGTTGCCTACCAGGACAAACTTACAGTAAGATCGGGTTGCCTCAGAGTACCTGGTTCCTTACTTCGCCATTTCAAGACCAGGAAATAGCTTTAGGGCGCTCTTGCTGCCTTGGTCGGGGAATATCCTCCTCCAAGAAGCCTGATGCTAAAATGACCTTAGTTGCCTACCAGGACAGACTTACAGTAAGATCGGGCTGCCTCAGGGTACCTGGTTCCTTACTTCACTATTTCAAGACCAGGAAATAGCTTTAGGGCGCTCCTATTGCCTTGGTCGGGGAATACCCTCCTCCAAGAAGTCTGGTGCTAAAGTGGCCTAAGTTGCCTACCAGAACAGACTTACAGTAAGATCGGGCTGCCTCAGGGTACCTGGTTCCTTACTTCACCATTTCGAGACCAGGAAATAGCTTTAGGGCGCTCCTGCTGCCTTGGTCGGGGAATACCCTCCTCCAAGAAGCCTGGTGCTAAAATGGCCTTAGTTTCCTACCAGGACAGACTTACAGTAAGATCGGGTTGCCTCAGGGTACCTGGTTCTTTACTTCGCCATTTCAAGACTAGGAAATAGCCTTAGGGCGCTCCTGCTGCCTTGGTCGGGGATTACCCTCCTCCAAGAAGCCTGGTGCTAAAGTGGCCTAAGTTGCCTACCAGGACAGACTTACAGTAAGATCGGGCTGCCTCAGGGTACCTGGTTCCTTACTTTGCCATTTCAAGACTAGGAAATGGCCTTAGGGCGCTCCTGCTACCTTGGTTGGGGATACCCCCCTCCAAGAAGCCTGGTGCTAAAGTGGCATTAGTTGCCTACCAGGACAGATTTACAGAAAGATCAGGATGCCCGTCGGGATACCTGGTCCTTTATGTCTTCGCTTTCTACCCCGACAGAGGATCAACAATCAGAGGGGGCTAAGAAGTTCGTCAAGTCAGATTGTTTTAAGTATCAGGTTACCCCGATAGAAGATCAACAGTCAGAGAGGACTTAGAAGTTTATCTTCCACAAGTCAAATTGTTTGTAAGTATCAGGTTTCCTCGACAGAATGCTCTACAGTTTATACTTTTATAGATCCACGAGAGTCCGATTAAAGGAAGATATGATCAGAGTCAGACCTCGCTGATTCCTATGATTACCCATCGGGGTCCAGTTACTCATCAGGAGACCAATTATTAACAAGTTTATATGCTGTGGAAAGTTTCTAAGTGCAAAAGTAAGCAAGACACAGTATGATTAATGAAGCTGTTTTATTAATAAAACGGGGTGCCCAGCTCCCAAGTCGGGCTACAAAAAAAATGTTATAAAAAAGGAAGGGTGGGGGGGGGGGGGGGGTGGTAGGCCAGATTAGTCCTCTCTTTCTTCTTCTGGATGCTCTCCTTGGCCAACTGCCCTTTCTCCCAAACGTTCAGCTGCTACGTCAGTTTGGACCGCCTCAACCTCTAACACTTGAAGCATATCACAGTAGAAGACACAGTCTGGGTCCCTTCAACCACAAGGACCTCGGATCTAGCCGGCCCCTCATCCTCCTCCACCAGGACCACTCCAGAGGTAGACTCGGGGTCCACCACTTGTTCATTTTGGATAGGAGGACTCTGGGCAGCTTCCAGTGCCATCAAGTTAGATCCCTGCAGCTGTGCTAGCTCCTTGACCCGGATGAGCTGCCTCCTGTTGAGGAGCATCTGTTTCTTGATCCCCTCCTGTTAGCTGGGCAGCCTTCACCATTATTTGCTCCCGGTCCCAGTTCAAGGCTGCTTTGAGGTCGAAGGGAGGAGGCAAAGCTGTGGCCACCTCGTAGCAGGCTGTGAAGTAGCCATCTTCAAATGAAGGCCCCTGTTGAGCCTCCAAGCCTGCTATAGTATCCCGCAAGAGTTGATTCTCGCTTTGCAGCAGCCTCTTCTCTCTCTTCACACACTCCCTCCCAACGACGTAGGGACCTGACCGTTTCAGTATCCAGACTGTGTTCAGCACGCTTAAGATCTACCAAGGCCTCCTGCCTCCCCTCTTCAGAGTCTTTGACATCTTGAAGCAGAGGAGCTACGCTCTATTGGGTCTGGACCAGCTCTTGCTGAGTATCCTCTAGCTTCGCTTGAAGGCTAATATAAGCCTCCCTCAGGGTCAGCAGCTGCCTCTCCATGGCCATGGCAAACTTGAAGCTCTGCAACAATAAAAGTTAGTTTTTTGCCAAAAGAAGGAAAGAAATAGCAAGAAAGAAGTAGAGTTTTACCTCAGCCAGAACCGAGGCCCCCTTGGTGACCAAGATGTCGGTAGGAAGCTTGGCCATATCCATCAAACTTCCATCGGGACATGAAGCTGCAAATCGAGATACCACCTCGTCAAAGGTAGCATCCCTTGACCCCGATCCAGAAACCACATCAGCAGCAGGGGCAGGGATGTGGATAGCTGCCTCATCCACCGAGATTCTCGTGGGATCTTTAGGAAAAGTTGTAGTATGAGGAGGAGCGAGAGAAGTCTTTGTTGTAGGAGCGGCTATCTTCTGTGCCGACCTTCCAGAACCTTGGGCCTTAGCCTCCCTGGCTAGCATTGTCGTAATCCTTGAGCGCGATGGAGGAGTAGAAGGAAGGCGAGCTGGAGTTTTGGCCTTAGACCCCACTGAAGCTGAAGCGGTTGTTCTTGATGGAGCCGGATGAGGGTTGGATTCGGTTCCCACCCGGATGGACCCCGACATGGTCCTGGCAGCAGTAGTAGGAGAAGGGACAAGAGAATTATAGGCTAGCAGAGTCATATTCCCAGCTCTGGAGGAGGATGGAGACCCCGCTGTCATCGGGGCAGCAGACACTGCAAAAAAGGAAAGAAGCTTAATGAGAAAAAGAAGGTGAATATGTAAGTAAAAAAGCAGAAGAGCAAGATACAGTCAACTCACCAGGAAGAACGATGGATATCTTCAAGTACCGCTCCAGGCGGGCTCCCTCAAAGGGATCCAGAGTGGGATACTGCATGTTGGTGTACCCCCTCTTCATGATCCTTGTAAGAATGTCCCGGGACTCGGGAGCTAGCACCCCCTTCGCCCATTTGTCCCTCGCCGTGAACTGGGTAGGGACGGGGTACTCATATCCCCCAATGAAGGCAGTACGCCCCCATTCGCCCTCCACCACAAGACATTCCTCCTTCTAGGGCGCTGAGTACTTCACATTCGCCCTTGGGACAGTGAACTTCAAGTCATTAGATGCCCTTAGGTAAAACTGACCCTGGGGCACCATGTCCGTAATGTTGAAGAGGAAGCGGAGCTCGTCCAACCCCGGCTCTCGCTCAACGCGATCTCTCTCGCACTGCTCCTTCCAGAGCACTAGGAAGCCAGTTAAATGCTTCCAGAACCCTGGTGAGATTTGGAGGGGGGCCAATTCAAGTGCCACGAGAGCCCGACTGAGAGTAGGATGCAGCGAAAGTCGAACTCCACATTCAAAAGCTGCTTTGTGGATCAATAGGCGGTCTTGAGGCGGGGTGTACACGTCGTAACCCCTGTGGGGAAAAGAGAGAGTGATGTAGTCCGGGATCTTGTACTCTTCCCGCAGTTTGTTGAGCTCATCCAGTGTACATACGGAGTCGGGTACAATCCAACCATCGTGGAAGGGGGCTAAAGATCCAGATTGGACCCTGACCAAGGTGACATCATGCCCGCCACCTTCCTCGTCACCATTAGTCTTTGTGGCGCCCACTTCGTCACTAATCAAAACCGGGTCTTCTGGTTGATTGTGAAAACCTGACCCAATTCTGGGGTTTCGGGTAGAGCAACGAAGTTGGGCCCGCGGGGTGTCATCGAGACAACCCCGTCCCCCTCTCGACCCCGCTTCCTCCTTTCCGAGGTCAAGGAGTTCTCCACCACGTCGGCCTTCTCCATATTGAAGAGGGCGTCGATGCTATCAGACTAGGGTGGTGAGATGGGGTCAGTATGAGTTGCCATCACAGTAGGGTTTTGCTCGGTGGCGTTTTCTTGCTTAGAAGGAGAAGCCATTGAAAAGTGTAGAAGAAAATTGGAAGATCGTTAAGAGAAGGAGAAAGGAAGCAAGGGTTTGTTCTCGTTTGTAATTTTTAAAGTTGAAAGTAAGGAATAAAGCACCAGTGGAGCCGGTCTATTTATAGAGGAGGGATGACGGTTACACACCAGAAAACTGGAATCGGTGACCGAAAGAATGGGTAGAGGCATTTTCCGCATTAATCGCGCCAAAACGGCTCTTTATGAAAACGAGGAACCCAGTCGTTGATCGACACGCAAAAATAAAGATTTCCTCCTCCTAGGTGGAAAACTAGTCAGACAAGGAAATAAGCAGATAAGGCAGAAAATCCTTCAAGTAATGACAAGATCCTTACTCCGACCCCGACAAGGTATCAGTGTCCAAGTCAGGGGCGACTTCTGTTAACCGCCAAAATTGGCGAAGGACCAAGGAACAATTTTCCACCTCAACATAAGGATATAGGAGTACAGACACCATCCGGCTACCCCGACAAAGGCGGACTCCGACTTGTCCAAATACACACCTCCTCCAGCAGGGTCCAGTCTGGCTTCTCCCCAGCTTCTCAAGGACCCCACTAGCATCTTAGTTTAGAAATATGGCTGTGAGCCAGACCACTCACTAGAACTCACAGCGGGATCCAACCCAATTATGACCGGGCTCCCTATGAACCCCGCAGCACCCCGACTCAGAGTTCCACTGAGCATCCCGCTACAGTATGAACCACGCAACATCTCGACACGGGGTTCCACTGAGCATCCGGCTATAGTATGAACCACGCAGCATCCCGACACAGGGTTCCACTAAGCATCCCACTATAAAGCCAGCTAGACATCCCCTTACATCATCAGCGGGATGCTTACTGGCTTGCACTTTCTAACATAATTAGCCCGCCAAGCAAAAGGACACCAGGAAGCAAGATTCTCATGCCAGAAACTAAAAACTCCATAAAAGATTCGTCAAACCGCTGCCATACAGAGGAGAAATACTCTTTCCAGCTACAGAGTCCTATTTTGAGCAGGTCAACACAGTAAGAATCCTACTATGAAGGTAATGATCTGGTCACGAGATTGAATCCTCCTAGGAAGGAAAGACTAGATTCTACACGAAAAACTCTGAGATTATCTCCTAAAAAGAAGAGGATCCTGCATTGGCCAAACCCTAGACCGAAATTACAGGAGTGCATGGCAAGCAACAGGACCTATATATACAACTACTTATTCACCGGAAAAAGAAAAAAGAAAAAAAAATCTGGACCAAAAAACCCTACAGTCAAATTCTACTTATCGACAAGCACATACTCTCCATCACCACCATCTCTATCACCTACCAAATCACCATACACTGCTGTAACCCCCTAATACATAGCTCATATATCTATAACACAAAGGGACGATCAATAAAAAGCTTATTTCTATTTGATTTCTAGTATTCCATATCGTACTTGCATTGATAGGGACATAGTCGGTATCAAACTACGTGATACCCCTCTGACCAGGATCAATCTCGATCTTGGTCCTTTTAAAGTTGTTATTTGGAATTTCATCCCATTAACGATTTTCGGATAACAGCCTACTAATCGGGTGGCCGATGCTCTAAGTCATCGAAGCAATCTGCTCGCTACAATGACACTTTCTGTTCCAGGTTTTGAATCGTTCAAAGAGCTGCTAGAAACTGATCCATTTTTTGTAAAAATAATGGCTGGTTTGGGTTCACAGAATTTCAGTGAGTTCTTTTTGGTGGATGGGTTCTTGTTTCATGGGAACCAACTGTGCATTCCTAAGTGTAGTCTGCACTTGCAAATTATCAAAGAACTACACGGAGAGGGCCATGTGGGGTGTGACCGCACCTTGCAGCTGGTACGGGATAATTATTTTTGGCTGACGATTCGACAGGACGTGGAACGATATGTGGAGTGTTGTCACGTGTCAGGTGTCAAAAGGGAAAGCGACAAATACGGGTCTCTATTTGCCGCTACCAATTCTGACACAGCCATGGACGGAACTTAGTATGGATTTCGGGGTCGTTTGTTTTTTTTTCTGAAGACTGAATAGTCCTGAATTTTACTGAAGATTGAATAGTGACTGAAACCTGAATCTGAATGACATGTTTGTTTTTTTTTTCCTCACATCTGAATGTACTGTCAACATGTTTGTTTTTTACAAATAAAATTATCTGAAAAGAAGTAATTTTACATATATACCCATGTTAAACAATTATACATATAATATAGAATAAAAACAATCAAAAAATAATAATTATGTATGAACACATATGATCATGATCTTCTTCTTCGATTACAAACAAACTTTATTTTTACTAAGAAAAGAAAAGAGTTTTTTTTTTTAAATAAAAATAAAATAAAAGAGGGAGCTAGAAAACTCACACAAAACACTCTAAATATATATATATATATATATAAATACATCACCCTAATATCATAATAAAATATTGATATTAATTAAATACCAATATGAGAAGGGATTAGGGTTCTTTTTTTATTTTTAAAGCTATTTAAAATAAACAATATATTAAAATAAATATTTCTATACAATATATAATTATGATGAAATCGAAAATATGTTATATATGGAGGATAGTATTGGAAGAAAAGATTTTAGATTGCATTTAATGCAATTCAGTGATTTACAATTAAGTGAAAAGTTAGGATTTTTTACTTTTTATTTTAAGTTGTTTTTTGGTATTTTTAAGTTGTTTAACCACTTAAAAAAACAAACAAAACAACTTAATAATTATGATTCAGACCCATTAAGTCTTAAGTAGAAAAAAACAAACGACCCCTTCGTATTAGGATTACTAAGGACTCAACGAGGGTTTGATTCGATATTTGTGGTCGTTGATAGGTTCTCCAAAATGGTACACTTTATACCTTGTAAGAAGACGACTGATGCGGTCAATGTCGCACAACTTTTTTTTAAAAGAAATTTATAGGCTACATGGGCTGCCTAGCTCAATCGTGTTCGACAGAGACACGAGGTTCCTAAGCCATTTTTGGCGTAGCTTGTGGAAGATGGTGAACACGCAATTAAATTTTAGTAGTGTGTATCATCCGTAAATGGATGGTCAGACCGAGGTTGAGAATAGATCCTTGGGTAATTTGTTGCAGTGCTTAGTTGGGGAAAATGCTAGATCTTGGGATCAAAGAATAAGCTAGGCAGAATTTACGCATAACCACACACGGAATTGAAGCACTGGGTTCAGCTCGTTTCAGGTTGTGTATTCAGCTCTGCCCCGTGGACCACTAGACCTGATGCCATTACCTTCACATACCCGAGTTCATGGTAAGGCTAAAGACTTCATGGTAAAACTACAAATTACTCACAAACTAGTGCATGACAATTTAATAGCTCTTGCGTTGAAATACAAGCTCAAAGCTGACAACAAACGACGGCATGTGGAATTTGAAGTGGGTGACTTTGTGTGGGCTGTTCTCACTAAGGATCGTTTCCCCGTCGGAGAATACAATAAGCTGGCTGCGAAGAAAATCGGTCCTCTGGAGATACTGGAAAAAATCAATCCGAATGCTTATCGTCTTCAACTTTCGAGTCATATACGTACTGCTGATGTATTTAATGTGAATCATTTGATTCCATTTTTTAATGATTACTCTGAAGGAAATACGGGATGTACGTCGAAGTCAACATTTCTTTCACCCGGAGAGGATGATGTAGCAGTGGCAAAGGATTTTGATTACTTGGACAGCAAGGATCGAGGCAAGGCAAGCTATCCCGCTAGAAGCTTTTAAGTTGGTGGCGTGAGCTGGACAAATCAAGGTGACGTGGCAGGCCTCATGAGCTGGCGTATGGGTTCCTTATTGGTTCACAATTGAGAGAGTTTTATTCAGTTTTAGTTATAACAGAAGACCAGTTAATTTAGAATTAGTTTACAGCAGAATTCTTCTTAGTTTAGGATTAGTTTTTGTTTTTTTTATTGTTTCAGAATTTGTTTAGGTTTTAGAGTTTGAGTTTTCTTTTAATAAGGTTATTTATTTCCTATTTATATTCTTGTTTTAGCTGTAAAATATTGGTTGAATATTAATAAAATCAGAGAATGTTTCTCTGCAAACTAGTTATCATATCTTTGTGAAGGTAGAAGTAATTGAAGCCTGTTAACGAATCCTTCGTACGCGAGGTCGAACGTTTTCAGTAGGTTGTTTTCTAATTGTTTTGTTGCAGGTTTTTCTCGTATAAGCTTCCGCTACATCACCTACCTAATCCCGGTATGAGTGGATCTAGTCCAATTTGCTCATGTGACCACCTAATCCCGGTGTATGACCTAATCCCGGTCTATCACACAAGACTTACTTCTCCGAAGAAATCAACACCCTAAGTGAATATGCAATGATATCCAAATATGCAAGATAGATCTAGGGTACTCTAGATGCTTACCTAGGATTATATGATGACAATAAAATCAATCCTAGATATGAAAATAGTTATATGTCAAGGCATACAACTTTAGCTAAGTAAAGGATAACCAATCCTAGATACAAAGCTATCACAAATAACCCACAAACATCAAAAGGATTAACTAGTTGATTTAAAAACAATCTATCAACCTAGTTATCAATAAATCACACAAGAATATTTATGGCATAGTTTTTAGGCAATAATGACCTAATCAATTAAGCTATGTAAAAATTAACCGAATCAACACATAATCTCAACCATGTATATAGAAATAAATCTAAACATATACAAGTAATAAATGAGATAAAATTGATAAGTAGAAACACTAAAATTAGATGAGATTAGTGTTCAACAAATCATACCATGTGTGTTGAAGAAGACCCATGCTCAAATGATGTTGAATGATGCAAGATGGAGATGGGTTTTGGGTTTAGAGAGTTAAAGAAGCAATCTTGGTGCTTTCTCTCTCAAGAATATGGAGCCTCTCTCTCTAGGGTTTAATTTTGTGGCTCTACCCTCAAAATGATGAGAAACATATGTATTTATGGTGCCCAAGTGAAACTATGTCATTTTGGAAGAAATAGAAAAACTATGGGCATTTCCGCGGTACACGCGTCAGTGCAGTAGCTCAAGATTCGAGTGCTCCGAAACATAACCAAACGACATCGAAACCTTTCGTATAATATATCATTAGAAAGGTATGGATGTCTACTTTCTATAAGTTTTTACAGAATAAAATTTTGATGTCTGTGTAAAATGTTATTGTCATTTGAGTGACCAAAGATCAGATACGGAAAACAGCTGTGATGCCCTGGTTTAGTGGTCATTTTGGTGATTTAAAACCAATCCAAACGATCATGAAATATTACGAATAATATACTGTTGGAAAGGTATGGGTATCTAGTTTGTCCAAAATTTTACAAAACCCAATTTGAAACTTTATGTAAAATGATATGGTCACAAGACCATACAAAGGTCAGTTTTAAAAAACATTTAAATCATTGAAATCTAATATTTTGAACCTAGACACTTCACTCCAAATAACCAAACCGAATCTACCACTTATCCAAAAGAAGAATTAGACCTTCTCAAGTGGTCAACCATCGTGCTAAGACGTGCACACCATCGTGCAAGCACGGACGTTTCTGATCACTCAAACGGAAACGAATTACACCACACTTAAAACTACCATACATGAAGTGCACGTGTGGGTAGTGAATGCATCCTAATGCCTAATATGTCAGGGCATTGCATAGAACAAGATGCACTCAATTCAAATATGCATGAATAGAATTCATGGCTTTGCATCCTAATGCCTAAACATGTTATGACATTTCAATACACTAGATGCAATCAAATAAACATGTATGAAGAGACATTCAACAATTAAGAATGCACACATATAAAACACACAACATACAAGAACAAGAGATATGCATGAGTTGTGTGTGTGTGCAACTAGATCTCTTCAAAGCAAGTAAGCACTAGAATATACCTTTTGTGCTTCTTCTCTTGATGTCTTGAGAGGGCCATTGAATGATCACCAATTCCTAGGCTACCCTTACATCAACCCCAACACGTGGTTTGTCCACGAAACAAGCCAATCAACAAATGAGAATCCTTACAGATAGCCAACTCTAGATTGCGAAGATTGCTGGAATTTTTTCGTCTTCTTGGATAGCGAAACCTAGATCATGAAAATCACTAGAGAGATTTTCACTACCCATTTTTCATGGTCTACCACGACGAACTCTTGTCATCTCCGACCTTCAGTCAGTAAAACGACCATAATTCCCTCTAGAAATTTTGGATCGACGAACTATAAAGTTTTCTAGAAACTAGACTCCGTGGCTTTTAGAATATATATAGAGATAAACCTAGTTCAATCTGTACAAAGAGTTATGGTCTTCACAAGATGGACATTCTTCACGGGCATTTCTCCAAACTTCTCTAAAATAACCTTTTTACCTTCAAACTCAACACAAGAGCTAGCTATCCTCCACATATTCTCAACAAACACGTTAAAATATCAAATTTCACCCAAAAACATAACATAAAACATATGAATTAGAGGTTTCAAATATGAACATTTATTGACCTACCAAACAGATATACTCCGAGAAAGTTTTTTCACAGCAGTAGTTTTTTTAAAAAAAAAATATGTAACGAACATTTTTGTTGTTGGAAAATATGTAACGATATTATTCAAAATTTTCATGTTGTATGAGGTCATTTTTAGCAATTTTCACTAAAAAAAATATTCAATAATGATTTCTTGAATTAAAATGTTTTCACACAAATGGTAACCAATTGGTAACCTTATTGTTTCTTTGTACTGTATTGTATAAAGACTTTAAAATGTATTAAAACAATACAATACAATCCAACGTTTGGCAACAACTTAGCACTAGATTAGTTAATACAAAGCTCTCCCTCTAATACACATTTGGCTGCACTAAATAATACAAAGGGTGGATGTGTGTTTTGCTTGTATATATTAAGTTGCCACCCAACTTTTTCATTCATTTTATATTTATTTGAATTTTTTTTTTCTATATTGAGTTTATTAATTATCCAGTTGAAAACGTTTTTGCTACCTCTTTGAACGAACATATCAATAACTAATTTTGGAATTCCAATAATTTCACAGCATTTTAATATGTCACACCAAAAAATTTCCCGCTTACTTTTATTTTTTGGATAAATCCTCTTATTGATTTTAATATTATTGAAAAATATTGAGATATTTTCCCAAAAAAAAAAATCCTCAAAGTTGTGGTTACATATATTTTTTAACTTGTTATATTAGTTGTATGCAAAATAAATATTGTACATATTTAATATTGAAATGCAAAATGATTCATGATTCGGTAGAATTTTTTTTTTTGTTTAGATAGAGGAAGTAATAAAGAAAAAAAAAATAAGAAAGAAGATTAGGTGCGTGAGGACTGAGGAGCAAAATGAAGAGAACATTTTATTGGAATTAATGGAGAGAGAGGAGAGAGGAAAGAGGGGAGAGAGAGAGAGAGAGAGAGGAGAGAATTTTAATTCTCGATTTTATTAATTAGGGAGAGGTGAGAGAATTTATTTCAATATTTAATTAATTAAGTAGAGAGAAGAGAGACTAAAATATCAAATCTTAACCATCCAATTCCATAAGATCCTAGGGTCATAAAAGTGTGTCAAAAATTGTGTAAAAAAATGGGATCATGGATCCTATCCCATATATATGTATATATATATACGTGCAAAACAGTTTTTTTGTTTTTTTTTTGTTTTGTTTATTAACTTCTTTTCTTACCATGCACGCTTTACCACATACAGTAATGCCCTATAGTTCAGCTTACCCACTCAACCTCTCATCCTCCAACCTTATATTTTTGTTTATTAACTTCTTTTCTTACCATGCATGCTTTACCACATACAGTAATGCCCTACTAATCAGCTTACCCACTCACCCTCTCATCGTCCACCTTATAAATTCTCACCATTCTTAAGTTCTCAAAACTCACTACTAAACTATTTCAAAAAAGGTGGTTTAGTGGTAAGTATGTAAAAAAAAAAAAAAAAAAAAGAAAAAAAAAAAAGACATATCCGGTAAAGGAAGCACACCCACCGCCATTCATTTGGCGTTCTTGTTGGCAATTGAAACAAATATAATAAACTCGGGTGTGTTTACAAATAATAATCTAGGGGGGGGGGGGGGGTGAATAGATTTTAACTAATTTTACCCAATTTTTGTTTAAGTCAATATTACGAAAATACCCCAATCTAGTCAATAATAATAGCAAGTGTAATATGGTGTGGAATTTAAATAACACTTGATATTTACGTGGAAACCCAACCACTGGGAAAAACCACGAGCTGTATAGTGCACCACACTCGAACCTCGAAATCCATTAATTGAAATGGAGTTTACAACCTATGTAGATCTTGTCTAACACTCCGGTCTATAGGCCCCCACTTTTACCACGCGGGCCTTTAAAAGTGGCTCTAGTCCATTTTGCTTGTGGCCTAAGCAACCTTAGCCAACAAGACTTAAATTCTCAATGAAGAGATAATACAACCTATGTGAATATATAAAAATACTCAATAAATGCAATGAGAGCTAGGCAACCCTATATGCTTATCTAGGATGATAATATGTCAATAAAAACAATCCTAGATATCAATAGCTAAATGGCATGTCAAATAGCTTAGCTAAAAATAGATTATAAAAACCTAGATAGCTATCACAACACAACACAACACTCAATCATGTCATCACAAACAATCTCTATTTTGAATATAAGATATTAATCTAAGAACATTCAAATAATAAAAGAGATGCCTTGATAAATAAAATACTAAATATCAATGATAAAAGTGACGAACATACCAAGGAAAGTGTGATGACCAAGACCCATTCAAATAAACAAACTAACTATGCTAGAAAATGCTTAGATGATCTTTGATGCACATGTATATGGTTTGAGTGTTTAGTAAATGAGTTCTCTATGAAAATATCTCTCAAATATCTCTCAATTAAGTTTAGGGTTCTTAAGAGTCAAGAACTTTTTCAGAGAAATGAGAAAGTGTGATATTTATAGACATAGAAAACAGGGCATGTGAAAAGACAAAATTGCCCTTGAAATCACCGTTCGGCGTTTTCATTATGCGGTCGGGGCCACAGAATTGAACCGCCGAATTGAACCCAAGAGGCAGGGGATCAATCGGCGACCACATTCGGCGGTTTGGGAAACCGCCGATCAGAACCCAAAAAGAAACCGACCTAAAATATCTAGAACGGCGGTTTCATTCGGCGGTTGTAAGGATTCTCATATTGATTAGCTTATTTTGTGAACAAACCATATGTTGGGGTTTGTTTTGTAAGGGTAGCTTAGGTGGTTAAGGATCAAGCTCAAAGGCCCTTTTCAAAACCTCAAGGTGACAAGCACTCCAAAGGTATATCTCTAGTGCTTATTTTCCATTGAAGAGATTTAGTAGCACACACTCACTTTACATATTCTTGTATGTGTACATTCTCTTCACATGTCACTTTCACACATACACTTTTATGAATTGTATCTTGTTGTGTGTTTGTGTCTTGTAATTTGTTTTCCATAGATGTTTGGAAACGTCCGCGCTTGCAAGTAAGTGTGCTTGGTCTTGCGTGAAGACCGCTCTTGGTGATTGCCTTGGCTTTCTCCTTGGATTCACCACTTTTTGTGAATCGACGGTTAGATCGGGGCAGCCGAATGAAACCACCGTTTTGGACCAGAGGTCTTTGGTCTGATTCTGCGGTTGTGATCGGCGGCCAAGACCGCCGATCCGAAACCGCCAATCATACCTGATGCATTTAATATTCTCAGGTTTGGTTCTGCGGTTTATTCGGCGATTTCGAAACCGTCGAATAGAACTGCCGTTTCTCCCCTGTTTCGCTTGGGATGAATTCGGCGGTCATTATCGGTGGCCTGGCCACCGAATTTAACCGTTGATCGTGCGGTACATGGGCAAACTTGTCTTTTCATGTGCCCTGTTCTTGATGCCTATAAATAGACCATCTTCTATGTTTCTAAAGTTAGTTCCTTGACTCATTTGAACCCTAAAGCAAAAAGAGAGACACTTGAGAGAAAATCCATCAAGAACTCACCTTTAAACACTCAAAGCATTCATTTTGATTCATCAAGTTCATCTAGGATCATCCATGGTTAGTTTTGCATTATCATAACTTGCTTGGTAAGATTTTGACTAACTTCATCTAATTTTAGTTTCTTTCTTGTCAAGCCATCTCTTTATTTCCTTGTATGCTTTATGTTCACATGCTAGATACAAGATAGAGATTGTTTGTGATGAATATGATTGAGTTGTATTGTGATAGCTATCTAGGTTTTGCTTAATCTTGATTAGCTAAGCTTTATGATATGTCATTTAGCTTTTGATATCTAGGATTGATTTCATTGATATATCAATCCTAGATAAGCATATAGGGTTGCCTTGCTCTAATTGCATTTTGAGTATTCATATATTCACATAGGCTTGTTATCTCTTTTTTGAGAAGTAAGACTTGTGTAGCTTCCGGGATTAGGTTGCGTAAATCACAAACAATTGGACTAGGTTCACTCATACCGGGATTAGGTAGGTGTGTGATTACTTTCGGGATAAGGTTGTAATCTTTCTCACATTTAGTGGATTCGAGGTTCAAGTGTGGCTCACTTATTAGCCCGTGGTTTTTCTTGTGAGGGTTTCCACGTAAATATCAAGTGTCATTTAATATTCTGCACCATATTACACTTGCTATTTTATATTGACTAGTTAGGGGTATTTTAGTAATCTTGACCATACTCGAAAATTCGGTAAAATTGAATAAAATCTATTCACCCCCCTCTAGATTAATATTGAACACACCATAAATTGGTTTATAAATGCATGAGGTCTATTCGGCGGTTTCGATTTGGCGGCCTGGCCGCCGATCGTAACCGCAGATCCAATCCAGAGCTCTCTAAAATCAAACGGCGGTTTCAATTCGGCGGTCACGGCCGTCGATCAAACCACCGTTTCACCATTGATGGTGAAACCAAAGGAGAAGCCAAGGGCATTCTTCGAAGGCGATCTTCGTGCTAAACCAAGCACACTTTCATGCATGCGCGGACGTTTCCGAAAAATATCTGGAAACGAATTACAAGACACAAAAAAACACACAACAAGATACAACAAAAAGTGCAAGTGTGTAAATGTGACATTTGAAGAGAATGCACTCAAAATTGAAGCATAAATATGCAAACATTACTAGTGAGTGTGTGCAACTAAATCTCTTCAATAAGAAAATAAGCACTAGAGATATACCTTTGGAGTGCTTGTCATCCTTGAGGTCTTGAGTAGAGCCATTGAGCATGATCACCTATCACCTAAGCTACCCTTTACAAACAACCCCAAGATGTGGTTTGTTCACGAAATAAGCTAATCAAAAACTAGGAATCCTCACAGCAATATTCCTAACCGGACATGTTGTAGTCTCTGACGATACAACACCAATTCCGGCTGATGCTTTAGCGGTGAGAGGCCAGTTTAGTGCCAACGTAAGAGCGTTCAGAACTTGGAAGGCGAATCTAGACCCTGAACTAGTGGCAGCCGAGGCTAATCCTCAGGTTATCACAGTGAGGAAAGATGGAATAAGTAATTTTAAGAAAATAAATGATGCTATCAAAAGCATTCCCTCGGGGAACACCATGCGAGTCATTATACTGATTGGTGCCGGTGAATATCGGGAGAAGATCATAATCGAACGCACTAAGCCCTTCATTACTTTTTATGGCTCGCCCAATGCCATGCCAACTATCACCCAATCCGGTACGGCGTTGCAGTATGGAACCATGAACAGTGCCACTGTCATTGTCAAATCTGACTATTTCGTGGCTGCTAATATTATTTTTCAAGGTATGTAAATATCACATATGTTTTGGTTTATTTAATAATAAACGTTAATCACTATAATCAAGTGTGTTTTTGTTAGAATTCTGCACCAAGGCCGGACAGTACTAAGGACGGAGGTCAAGCTTTGGCATTGAGGATCTCCGGAACGAAAGTAGCTTTCTACAAATGCAAAATGCTTGGGTTCCAGGACATATTGTGCGATGACAAGGGGGTACATTTCTTCAAGGATTGCTACATTGAAGGCACGGTTGATTTCATTTTCGGAAGGGGAAAGTCGATTTATTTGAACACGTAGCTACACGTGCTGGGGGATAAAGACATTACTGTGATAACAGCACAAGCCAGGGATAGTTTGGTAGAGGACGTGGGTTACACTTTGTGCATTGCCATGTTACCGGGACTTGGAAAAGGACTTACTTGGGCAGGGCTTGGATGCCCTATCCTAGAGTGGTTTTTGCCTACACCTCTATGACCGACGTTGTCCTTCCCGTTGCATGGGACGAGAACGCAAGACCTGAATGCAGGCAGTAAGTCAAATATGCTTTTGTTACTCATGCATTAATATTAGATTACTAATAGCAACTAATTAAGTTAACATCTTACTGATAAATTAATATTGGCAATGTATTGCAGGACTGTTTGTTTTGTAGAATACAAGTGTAATGGAGCTGGAGCAAATATGACTGGGCATGCTAAATTCTCAAAGAAGCTGACATATGCACAAGTCCGACCCTACCTTACCCTTGGTTACATTCAAGGATCTAAATGGCTCATTCCTTCTCCCATCGCTAAATCTCGGTTCGGTTTTTTTTAGCCAAGGTGAAGCCAAAAATTTAGCTTTAGGGGGCCAATCTAACACAAAAACAAATATTTTTGGTCACGCAACATAAATTTCTCACCTGATACTTTTCAACAAAATGTAATTTCGTTATGTGTTAAAGATAATGATAAAAATAAATTAAATGTGCCACTGTTTAATATCTAGAAAATTATCTATAATCAAATTAATCTTTTTTTATATTTTTTATTTTATATTTCAATTACATAATCAAGATCTTGTGTGAGTAATTACATAATCATAGACAATATGAGATACACTCAATTGTAAGCACCCGTTTTTACGTACAAGAGGTTGTGAGCTCGGGTCATGCCCCCTCTCCAATCCCAAAATATTGTAATAGTTCAAAAATAATAGTAATAAAATTAACCTAACAAAAAACAGTAATAAAGATAGTCGTAAACTCCTAGCCTAATGCAGCAATTATCAACTGCGGATCGAATTTTCCATACGAAATTGTCAATTGCTATAGGTAGCTATTGGATTGCTACCGATGCTAATTCAATAGACACATGTAGCTGTTAGATTGCTACTAATTGCAATCGACGATCCCGTACATAAAATCTTGTACCTGACCAGCCTAATAGTTCAACATTTACTTAGCTTATTTTAGACTTCTAGTGAAATCTAAATAAATAATAATAAGTATATATAATTCACACACACTAGATGAGGTAATAATGAATGAAATAATAGGAAATTAAAATCTTAAAATGAATTGATTTTGATTTTGTTTCTATTTTGTCTATTATTAATTATTAATTCATTTATATTATTAAATAATAAGAGTGTTAGTGTACGTTGAGGAAGGAGAGCTGATGGACCATCTTTCATTTGAAGCATTGTGCTGTAAACTTTAGAATTCTAGACTATTTTTGACCTATGTATATATAATACACTGTTGTAATGTTGGTGTGATAGTAAAATCTGAATTTCAAATTTTCACTTCTGTTCTTGTACAATTTCTCCTTCGCTTATTATTTATTAAAGAGTTAGAATATTGTAATTGTAGGCGTGAGTTATGCTTAATTATATTATAGAAGATTTGGAATATTTTATGTAATAAAAGTTAATTATAGAAGAGATCACTAGAATTTTCATATCCTATGTACGTACTGAAGATTTTTGTACATGTAGTAATTAGATCCCATTAGTTTTGCTTAAATAATAGCTTCTACTTGTAAGTTGTAACTCTCTCTCTCTCTCTCTCTCTCTATATATATATATATGATTTTTTTTTACTTCATGAAAAGAAAAATAAGTACGATATGAAGTTGTTTCGATAGTAAACCCTTTATACCTGCACTACATATTGTCAGTTCGAGTCTTCCCGTTTTAAAAAAAAAAACCACTATATTGTGAAGTGTAATAAAAAATATATATATATATATAATAAAAGAACTATTCCACTATTGTTTTGTTTGTTATGGTCTTGAAACTTTTTCAAGATTTTGTTTTATCACATTTCACTCTTTTTTTTTTTCAACATTTCATGATTTTTTCAAAGATTTTGCATTTTTTTCTTACGATTTCATGTGTTTTTCATCTAGATTTCACATTCAGTAAAAAAACTTTAAAATAAAATAAAATTAAGGTATAGGGATATTTTTGTAATTTTAAAAATGGACTAATTTTTTTTTTAAAAAAATACTGTTAATATACGGTTCATGCATGTTTAATATACCTGGTTTTGAGACTGCCCTTAATACTAGATGTTTAATATACGGTTCATGCCTTTTTAATTCAGCTCCATGAAATAGAAGATTAGCTGATCATTCATATTTTTATCCAAATGTTGACACTATAGAGCTATTTTTTTTTTAGTAAGATTTATGAGCAACAATGACTGGTAAAGTGTTATTTGTAGACATACAGATGATATGATATGTTCGTACTGTTGATCTCTTTTTTGACTCTAGCATATTAGGTACACTGAGAAAGAAATTACAATTAACTTACTAGGAGGAAAAACCGATTTCACAAGAAAATCAACAATAACAAATCAAAGCTACCCAATAGAAGTAAATTTGTAATTAAGATTTCACAGCTAGCAGAAACTTCTTCATAATTATGAAAAAGCTTTTTGCCTTCTAAGTTGTAACTCAACAAATAACATTTACAAAAGCAATACCATCACCTTTACATATTCCCAAAGTCTTCAATGGCGTTGATGGATGTTATCATCTCTGAATTGATTTGTGATGGTTTTTAGCAAACACTTGTGCCCAATCCTTGTTCAAAATCCGAACAAATTTCTGCAAGCTCCTCAACTCTTTGCTTTAAGCAACTTAATATGAGAGGCAATGCTAATTTTGGGTTCTTGTTCAACAACATATCAAACTCGTATTGATCACTTTCACACCTATCAAGTTCTTGCTGATACTTGTTTCTGCCCTGTATTTTTGGAGTGTAATTCTTATTTCCTGAAGCGGTGCATACCCAGAAATCATTCAACAGATGAGCACCAACCTCTGATCTCCGGCTTGCCATAGTCACTGGATCATCTTCAGGAAGAACCCGGTAACTGGGAGTAATCACTGGACATTTAGACAGGTCTAGCTCTTGAATTGACACTTTATCTGGGTTAGCTTTACCAAAAACACTTGGGTTTGAATCCTCTTGCATGATTGTATCCGAATCTTTTTCCCCAATTTTTTATATACTCTCAAGCTGATTATCAAAATCAATATCTTCACAATGCATAACAAAATCATCAAACCCATCAATAAGATCAGGATATTTCAATATTGACCCAGAAATCATCAATTTCAAATCAATCTTTCCGATCTTTCCAATACTACAAACATGAATGTATTTCAAAAACCCCATTTGATAATCAGATGAAGAATTCAATCTCTCCCTTACTTTCTTGCAAAACTCAAACCCTTATTTGTATAATGAATTCTTTTTGACAGAAAGAGAGTTTGTTTCTGAGAGCTTTACCTTTCTCATAGATTTCGCGCCATACAACAATCCTTCATTGTTTCTCTCCATCTCCTTTTGGCTCACCAATATCTTAGAACAACCAAAAGAATCGCTTCTTTGTATCTTCATATCTCACTCACTTTACCTTGAAATGGGCGAGAAAAAATTTAGAAACTTGATGATTTTTTGTTTTTTTTTTGTTTTTTTTTTGATTGATCACATAGGGGGTGTATTGCTTCAAGATTTTGTTAGACAATTTGGGGAAGTAAAAGTCTGGTGATATTGGATTTAGACTTTTTAACAAGTTAGATAAGTCTGGTGGTATTCGATCAAAACTTTTAAGATTTTTTTAAAAAAGTTCATATTGTCTTGTGGTATTGGATCTAGACTTTTAAGAGGATTGTCTACAGGTATTGGATTGAGATAAAGATTTTTGGGATTTCATGACAAAATTGATTTTCCTGATATTTTAGTGATATGTATATATAGCTTGAACCCAAAATTGTCTTGCCCTCTCCCTAGATACTCTCCAGGTCCGTCATCGAAAGATCACCGGAAAGTGGTCAAATAGGTCGACAAAGGTTGAAGAGGAGCCGTTTCGCCCCCCAGTTGCCGCTGGTAGGTTGAGGGACATAACTACCACCAGTTGCCGCTTCAAGATTGTCTTCTAGGTTATCGTCATCAACCGAGCACTGGAAAGTCCTCAAATCGGCCATCGAAGTTTTGAAGAACCGAACGGTTATCGTCAGATCTATGCCTATCTGTCGTGAACCTGAGAAAACCGACACCACCAGTAGACTCAGCGTGGTAAAATCTTTCAGATCCAGTACTTTTGACATTGAAACAGAAAGTTTCAGATTTCAGCCGGATTCTGCCCCGATTTTAACTTTTTCGTTGACCAAATCAGATTGCTTGCCGTTCTTGGTTTGAGTGAGAGCAATAGGGTCTGAGAAGAATACATACAATATAGAGAAATTCAACGGTATGAATTTTAGCTTTTGGAAGATATAGATGGAGGACTATCTGTACTAGAAGGACATGAATCTGCCGATAGTAGAGAAGCCGAAGGATGTTTCTGATGAAAATTGGGTGGTCCTGTAAACCAAAGAACATGACTGATATGTAGTGGATGGTTTTGGATCATAAAGCGCTGGGAGCAATTCGACTTAGTTTGTCGAAATTAGTCACCTTTAACATCAAGGGTAAAAAGACAAGGGTTAAGAGACAGCGGTAGATCTCATGAAGGCCCTATTGAATTTATATGAGCAGCCTTCTGCAGCAAGGAAGGTTCATCTCATAAAGAAACTAGTGAATCTAAAGATGTCAGAAAATCAGAGTTTCAAGGTGCACTTGAATGTGTTCAACAAGGTAATAGATGGGTTAGATTCAGTTTCCATCGTAATTGATGATGAGGTGTTGGCAGGCATAATTCTCCGCCAGATATCGGAGAGTTGGAGTACGACGTGTCAATCAGTTGCTAACTAATTCGGAAAAGAAAAGTTAGCCTTCCAACAGGTCGTAGACATGATTATGACCCAGGAGATCAGGATGCGTGAAGAAGGGTCAGGGGCATCATTTTCAGCACTGAACATGGAAGGTAGAGAAGGTAGAAACAAGAATAGAAATAGAAATCAACGAGGTAGATCAAAGTTAAGAGGAATATCCAAGTCTAGGAATCATTAAGGCAACAATTCGGGAAATCAGCGGCAAAAGACATGACCGATGTGCAGTGGATGGTTTTGGATCATGAAGCGCTGGTAGCAATTTGACTTAGTTTGTCGAAATCGATCGCCTTTAACATCAAGGGTCAAGAGACAAGGGCAGATCTCATGAAGGCCCTATCGAATTTATATGAGCAGCCTTCTGCATCATGGAAGGTTTATCTTATAAAGAAGTTAGTGAATCTAAAGATGTTAGAAAATCAAAGTTTCAAGGAGCACCTGAATGTGTTCAATAAGGTAAAGATGGGTTAGATTCAGTTTCCATCTTATTTAATGATGAGGTGTTGACAGGTATAATTCTCAGCCATATGTCAAAGAGTTGGAGTACGACGTGTCAATCAATTGCTAACTCATTCGGAAAAGAAAAGTTAGCCTTCCAACCGGTCGCAGACATGATTATGACCCAGGAGATCAGGATGCGTGAAGAAGGATCAGAGGAATCATCTTCAGCACTGGACATGGAAGGTAGAGAAGGTAGAAACAGAAATCAATGGCGTAGATCAAAGTCAAGAGGAAGATCAAAGTCTAGGAATCGTCAGGGCAATAATTCGGGTAATCAGCAGTAAAGCAAGAAAGACATCGAGTGTTGGAATTGTGGCAAGATGGGTCACTACACGAGTGAGTGTAGGTCCGCCAAGAAGGGCGATGGTAAAAGCTGTGCGAATTGTATTTCAAAGGAGTCAGATGACTGCCTTATCTGCCCATTGGAAAGCAAGATGGAATCTTGGGTGTTGGACTCAGGGGCGTCATTCCATGCCACCTCACACAGGGATTTGTTTGAGAACTATGTCTCCGGAAATTTAGTTAAGGTGTATTTTGGTGACGATTAAGCATGCGACATTACTGGGAATGGAGATGTGAAGTTTTAGCTAAATAAGTCAGTTTGGAAACTCGAAAACGTGAGACACGTACCGGACTTGAGAAAGAACTTGGTCTCCATAGGGCAATTAGCGTCAGATGGTTATATGATGACTTTCACAAGTGATAAGTGGAAGATCTCGAAAGGAGCTATGATAGTCGCCTGGGGAACTAAGAATAGGTCTCTTTACATGACTACTGATGGGTATGGTTTAGCCACAGTGGTGGAAGGTAGAGAAGATCTGAATCTGTGGCACCAGAGGTTTGGGCACATGAGTAGCCAAAGGCTGAAGTGTTTGCATTCGAGAGGTAAACTGTCTGGGTTTAAATCTATTGAGATTGATTTCTTTGAGAGCTGCATTCTTAGGAAGCAGAAGCGAGTGAGCTTCAAGAAGACTAGAAGAGTACTGGCAAAAGAGAAGCTGGAACTAGTGCACACCGATTTTTGGGGTCCAACTTTAGTCTCATCAATTGGTGGTAAACATTATTTTGTCACATTCATCGATGATCATTCCAGGAAGGTATGGGTTTACTTCTTACGACACAAGTTTGATGTGTTTGAGGCTTTCATGAAGTGGAAATCTATGGTTGAGAATGAGACAGGTTTGAAGATCAAGAAGCTGCGTTTAGACAATGGTGGAGAATATGAAGACAAAGAGTTTAAGAAGTTTTGCTATCAAAGCGGGATAAAGCTTATAAGGACAGTGCCAGGCACAACACAGCAGAATGGTATAGCAGAACGGATGAATAGGACATTGATTGAGAGAGCCAAAAGCATGCACCTACAATCAGGGTTACTGAAAAAGTTCTCGGCAGAAGCAGTCAATATAGCAGCCTACTTGATCAATAGAGGACCATCAAAGCCTTTGGACCTTATTATACTAGAAGAGATCTGGACTGGGAAAGAGGTAAAGCTTTCTCATTTGAAAGTGTTTGGTTGTGTTTCTTAAATACCTGTAGGTAGACCTGGCGCGGTTCCGGTTCGGTTCCGGTTCTGATTCCGAACCGGCGGTTCCGGTTCCTCAAATGGGTGGAACCGGAACCGGTTCCGGTTTTCGGAACCATCGGTTCCGGTTCCGATTCCAGTGGAACCGGCGGTTCTGAACCGGTTTTTTTTTTTGTTTTGTTAATAAAAAATAATAATTTAAACATAAATGTATATGTATAGACGTAATCGTATAGTTGTATTGTAAGTTGTAGTTGTAAATAAAATATTAAAATAAAAATAAACAAAATGACAAATTACAAAATTAAATTAAAATAAAAATAAACAAAATGACAAATTACAATATTAAATAAAAATAAAAATAAACAAAATTATAAATTATAAATTACATTTCATTGGGTATTTGGGAATTAAGTCACCCGAAATTCGATAATAAATAAATGACAAATTACAAAATTAAATTAAAATAAAACTAAAAATAAATGTAAAGTTATTAGCCTTGCACTTAATTTTTACCACAATTAAGTTGCCTACGTATCCTCTTGGGGGATTTAGAGGAATCAAAGGCCACGTAGTTCTTTTACCTTTTATTGCATGTTTGGCGCCATCTATATTCTGTAGTCTGTACTGTAAGTCTGTAAATCTGCTATTCTGGCTCCGCTGCATCAGGTTCGTCGTCTTTGAAGAAGTCGTATGTTGGGTCTTGTTGAAGTTCTTGTTGTCTGTATTGTGCTTTTGTCCAATCATCTATACAAACTTGCATTTGTAGTGATTTTGGAGTTAAGCAAGAACGCTGTTCATCTAGAATATTTCCTCCAGCGCTGAACTCTTATTCCACTGCCACTGTAGAAACTGGTGTTGAAAAAATATTTTTGGCTATCATAGCCATGATTGGATAGTACACTGCGTGCTCTTTCCAATATTGTAAGATGTCAAATTTTTTCCCTGGCGTATCTTCTATAAACTCAAAAGGAGTATTTAGATAAGATTCCAGCTCGGAATACTTATCGGCGTTTGATGAAGAAGCACATCTAGGTTTTTTGGATTTTTTGGATAACATACTATACCCTAACCCTATAAATCCGGAGGAGGAGGATTTTGGGGCCTGAGATGTAGTTTGTGTATGTGTAACATTTAAGTTTAGTGACGATCTATAAACTGTAAGATATTCATCATATAAATCATACAATAATTTATTAAGTCTAGCACAACATGCATTAATATCATATTCCATTTTTAAACCATCGACCCCATAATAACCATCTAGAAAATAAGACATACTATCTAATTTACAACGTGGATCAAAAATCATGGCAATCAAATAAATATTTGGAATCTCCTCATAATAATCCAACCATTTTTGCTTCATAGCATGAACGGCTTCCCCTATTGATATGTCGGATTCACAACCACAAAATGCACCAGCAATATTAATACTTTCAAAAATAAATAAATGAGTTGTAGGATAATAAACACCAGATAAATTTTGTGTAGCATTATTAAAGATGGATAACAAATTGAAAACATTGTAACAAGCATCCCAATGTGATTGATAAAGTTGAATGTAGGTAACATGAAATTGAATAAAAGAAACTAATAAATCCTTATATTCATAACTTTGAGCAAGCAATTTATAAGTAGAATTCCAACGTGTTGGAACATCACGAGAAAATCTAACGACACGTCTACCATTTTGTTTACAATATTTTACCCATTCATTCATTGTAGAAGAATGTTTCCACAAATACATTAGAGCTTTTTTAATAGGTAGAATAAAATGTTCAAGAGTTTCTAATCCTTTTTGAACACATAAATTTAAAACATGGCATACACATCTTTGATGAAAAAATATACCACCCAGATAAGGTTTGCATAAATCAAGTAAAGCTGGAATAGCAGCAGTATTGGCAGAAGCATTATCAAAACCAATTGCAAAAATTTTGCTTTCAATTTTATACTCTGCAAAAATAAGTCTAAGCTGTCTAAAAATATTATGAGCAGTGTGTGCATCATCAAAAACTCTAAATGCAAGAATTCTTTTTTGAATAGTCCATGTATCATCCATAAAATGGCAAGTGACACCCAAGTATGAATGCGATTTCCAATGGTCAGTCCATATGTCGGCACATACGGAAACACGACCGATATGTTTATCAAAAATTCTTACTAACTTATTTTTTTCTTTGTTGTATAACTTTTCAAGTGTTAATGTGAGCGTGGTTCTAGGAACACGGCATGCAGCAGGGTTTAATGCTCTTCGACAATAATTAACAAAACCAACCCTTTCACCAAAACTGAATGATAGGTGTTCTACTGCTACCATTCTTGCTAATTCTTCTCTATTTTGCTCATCAGTATAACGAAATAATTGTTGGTTAGGAGTAGCGTACCTGGGAATTTGTGTTTGTGACCTTGATCTAGTCTCTGCTTCTGGATGTTTAGTTAAAAGATGCTTCCGATAACTGCCA
Source organism: Acer campestre (assembly GCA_954870605.1). Classification (NCBI taxonomy): domain Eukaryota; kingdom Viridiplantae; phylum Streptophyta; class Magnoliopsida; order Sapindales; family Sapindaceae; genus Acer; species Acer campestre. Next base: position 26,358,078 of record OX940807.1, on the reverse strand, counting down.
TGTCCTCTAGATTTATGCCACTTATATACTTTGCTGCAGTAATTGCAAGCCACTGCAATGCTCCCATCTTCTTGCCTAATTTTCTTAAAATGTTTTACGAAGAGATCAGATTTGCTTTGCTGCCTCTGTATCAGATCATCTTCCTGCTGGACCTGCTCTCCTGGTTCCTGTGGATCAAATCTAAAATCTGTAGGTGTATCAATATAAGGCATATTATCTGACTGGCTTGTCAAATTGGGGCCGGGGGGGGAGGGGGGGGGGGGGGGGGGGGGGTTTCATCGGGATTGGGTTCTGAAATTATTAGAGGGGGAGTAGGAGAGTTTAGACCTAGGTCTTCAGCATAGGCCCGGCGTTGCAAATACTCGTGATAGGCGGTGTCGTCACGACCGAGATTATCGATCATAGGACCCTTACCTCTCATCGAAATTGAACGCCTAGGACCATCACGGCCGTGACCCCTTCCACTTCCACTTCCACTTGCCATTTAAAAATTGAATTGTAAAATAAACTGGAAATAAAATTAATTGCAAATAAAATAAATTGGAGAATAGAGAGAGAAATTAGAAATTTAGAATTGGAAGTAAAATTAATTGGAAATAAAATATATCGGAAATAAAATAAATTGGAAATAAAATATATTGCAAATGAAATAAATATTAAAAACTTAGTAATTGACAATATTAAATATTTGGAAACTTGGAGAGTTGGAGAATAGAAAGAGAAATTAGAAATTTAGAATTGGCAATAAAATAAATTGGAAATAAAATTAATTACAAATAAAATATATCGGAAATAAAATAAATTCGAAATAAAATATATTGCAAATGAAATAAATATTAAAAACTTAGTAATTGACAATATTAAATATTTGGAAACTTGGAGAGTTGGAGAATAGAAAGAGAAATTAGAAATAAAATAAATTGGAAATAAAATTAATTACAAATAAAATATATCGGAAATAAAATAAATTGGAAATAAAATATATTGCAAATGAAATAAATATTAAAAACTTACTAATTGAGTAATTGCCAATATTAAATATTTGGAAACTTGGAGAGTTGGAGACTTGGAGAGTTGGAGACTTGGAGAATTGAGAGAGAAATTAGAATTAGAGAGAATTGGGAGGAAATAATTGTGAGGAAAAATGAAAGGGGGGGGGGGGGGTATTTATAATAAACAAAAAAGAAAAAGAAAAAAAAAAAAAAACAAAAAAAAACAAAAAATCAGCCGTTGGAGGCCCAACGGCCTGCTGACGTCAGCAGACCGTTGGGGGCAACGGTCGGCTGACGTCAGCCGACCGTTGGGCCTCCAACTGTAATTTTAAAAAAATTTTAAAAAATAAAAATAAAAAATTCGGAACCGGCCGGTTCAGAACCGGAACCGGGGTCCGGTTTTCCCGGTTCCGGTTCCGACCGGTTCCGGTTCCGACCGGTTCCTCCGGTTCGAACCGGAACCGAGCCAGGTCTACCTGTAGGTGATCACTTAAGGAGCAAGTTGGACGCCAAATTAGTGAAATGCACCTTGGTGGGTTATGGTGAAGACGAGTTTGGTTATAAACTCTGGGATGACCAAAACCACAAGATGATTAGGAGTAGAGATGTTGTCTTCAACGAGAAGGTCATGTACAAGGACAGAAACACAGAAATCTGAGTAGGAAGAACTAGAATATTTTTGGCCAGATGATGTATCGGGTGGTGAAGTCGTGGAATGTGGTAGTAATCAAAAAGTTGAAGAGCAAGGTGTGCAACCCCAGGTTGGAAAACTTATACGATAGAATGAAGTTCTAACACTATAGAGTCCGATCAGTCAGAGACTTCTGAATCCATAAATTGGGAATGCTTTGAGAAGATCCCCATAGGCCCATAGTACACCGTAAAGATCCACTCGCCCACATGTACCAAATAAAAGGTACTTTTTAATTTTTTTTTTGATAAATCCTCTTATTGATTTTAATATTATTGAAAAATATTGAGATATTTTCCTAGAAAAAAATCCTCAAAGTTGTGGTTACATATTTTTTTTAACTTGTTATATTAGTTGTATGCAAAATAAATATTGTACATATTTAGTATTGAAATGCAAAATGATTCATGATTCGGTAGAATTTTTTTTTTTCTTTTTGATAGAGGAAGTAATAAAAAAAAAAAAAAAAAAAAAGAAGATTAGG
>OX940807.1:26327358-26355711 GCA_954870605.1 Acer campestre | reverse complement strand
CCCCCCTCCCCCAAAATCCATTTGGGGGCAAAATTTACCCCCAAAACCCCATGGGGGCTTGTGGGGGATGGGGCCCCATGGGGAAACGCCCATCCCTAGGGCCAATCTAACACAAAAACAAATATTCTTGGTCACGCAACATAAATTTCTCACCTGATACTTTTCAACAAAATGTAATTTCATTATGTGTTAAAAGACAATGATAAAAATAAATTAAATGTGCCACTGTTTAATATCTAGAAAATTACCTATAATCAACTTAATCTTTTTTTTTTTTAAATTTATATTCAATTACATAATCAAGATCTTGTGTGAGTAATTACATAATCATAGACAATATGAGATACACTCAATTGTAATTGCCCTTTTTTATGTACAAGAGGTTGTGAGCTCGGGTCATGCCCCCTCTCCAATCCCAAAATATTGTAATAGTTCAAAAATAATAATAATAAAATTAACCTAACAAAAAACATTAATAAAGATAGTCGTAAACTCCTAGCCTAATGTAGCAATTATCAACTACGGATCGAATTTTCCTTACGGAATCGTCAATTGCTACAGGTAGCTATTGGATTGCTACCGATGCTAATTCAATAAACACATGTAGCTGTTAGATTGCTACTAATTGCAATCGACGATCCCGTACAGAAAATCTTGTACCTGACCGGCCTAATAGTTCAATATTAATTTAGCTTATTTTAGACTTCTAGTGAAATCTAAATAAATCATAATAAGTATAAATAATTCACACACACTAGATGAGGTAATAATGAATGAAATAATAGGAAATTAAAATCTTAAAATGAATTGATTTTGATTTTGTTTCTGTTTTGTCTATTATTAATTATTAATTCATTTATATTGTTAAAATAATAAGAGGGGCCAGGTGATTTTACCCCTTGAATTCGCCCCTGTTTGTTAGTGTACATTGAGGAAGGAGAGCTGATGGGCCATCTTTCATTTGAAGCATTGTGCTGTAAACTTTAGAATTCTAGACTATTTTTGATCTGTGTATATAATACACTGTTGTAATGTTGGTGTGATAGTTGAGAATAAATATTAACAAATTCTAATATAATCTGGAGGGGGGGGATGGTGAATAGATTTTAATCATTTTTTACCAATTTTCGAGATTAATCAAGATTACAAAAACAACCCCAACTAGTCAGCAAATAAAATCAAGAGTAGAGAATGCGGAAAGTAAATAACACATGATTTTTAAGTGGAAACCCAAACGGGGAAAAACCATGGGGGGGGATGGTGAATAGATTTTAATCATTTTTTACCAATTTTCGAGATTAATCAAGATTACAAAAACAACCCCAACTAGTCAGCAAATAAAATCAAGAGTAGAGAATGCGGAAAGTAAATAACACATGATTTTTAAGTGGAAACCCAAACGGGGAAAAACCATGGGCTGTTTTGTGCGCCACACTAGAACCTCAATCCACTACTTGCAAATACGATTACAATCTAGGTTGACCGTATCACACCTAAGATTACTAATCCGTCTTTGCTACCCACGAGCCTTTAGAAGTGAATCTATTTCATGCTTGCAAACTACCAAAAGACAAATACAAGACTTGACTCTAAATGAAGAGAAAAAACAACCTAGTGTGAATATGTGCAATATTCAAGATGCTCAAAATGCAAGGTTAGACATTTTAGTTTATCTAGGCATGGATGAAAATGTTAGACATTCCTAGATATCATTTTACTAAGTGGCATGCATAAAACATAACAAAATAGACAAACAAAGTCCTATATGCAATATCTACCAAAATACAACTCACAAAACACAATAACACATTCTTGAACCTAAGTCAAGTATTAAAGGAGCAATCTTGAACCTAGTCAAGTAATAAATGAGCAATCTTGTAGAGAAAGAAACATGTGAAGTGATGCAAAGATGTTCTAACTACAAGTCATGTGAGCAAGTATGAAAACCCTATGAGAATCAAACTAGAACATGTTAGATGATGAATGAAGCATACAAGAATGATGGGTTTTGATGTTTGGAGTGATAAAAGAGTGTTCTTGATACCTTAGCTTAGAAGCAACTCAAAAGGCTCTCAAAAGGTGTAATTTTTGCTCTCTCAATGGTTTTAGAAGACAAGACAACATATATAAAGAAATGCAATCAAAATGATGTCGTTTTATGGACAAACATCAGAGGTCGCCATTTGTCAAATGACGACCAAGTAGCGACCTCAGCTTTTCTTTTAGGTCACCACTTGTAGTCGCCATTTGCCAAATGGCGACCTCTGACGCAACACAAAAAAACCTTCTTTGTCGCCATTTCTTTTATGGCGACCTTTCATGGCGACCTCACACCTGATTGATTTTTCAAGAAAAAAATCATTCTGTCGCCATGGCGACCCCATCAAATGGCAACCTACACAAATGGTGACAATGCCATGTTATCCACTTTGTGTACAATGTGCAAGTGAAATATGACATGTGAAGAAAATACACACAAAGGCAAAGTATACATATGCAACCATTTGAAGTGAGTGTGTGCAACCTAAATCTCTTCAAATTAAGAAGTCAAGATCAAGTAGCTACCTTCCATGATGCTCTTGAAATCCACAATGAGGTCCTTAAGCATTTGAGTAGAATTTCTTCAATTCTAAACTACCCTTACAAGATTAAACCCCATTGTGCTTTTGTCACCGAAATTAGCTAATTAAAAAGTGAGGCACTTATAATCTCCCCTGTTGGCTATTTCGTGACAAAATCACCACTCACAAGCAACCTCAAAAAAACAAAAAAGTTGGTCAACAAAAATTTTCTACATTACAATTAAGCCCTAGTCTAAGTCTTGAACATCTTCAAGTCATTTCCAAACTTTTAGAAAATTCTAACCTACACATAATCAACAAGAAATATACCTTTCAAAAGCAAGTGTGTGAGAGGTGCTTGAACAAAAGAAATTGCAATTGCCAAAGAAACAAATACAATCAATTAATGTAATCATGCAATGCAATGCAACTCCCCCTAAATGCATCAACTCCCTCTAAATGCAATGCTAACAATAAAATTTCTCCCCAACCTTACTCCCCCTTTTTGTCATGAGATAGGCAAGGGGAGTCTCCCCTAATAGGTAAGCATTTAGCAATGAGAGCTTGTAGCACAAAAACATATGCATAATCATATGAGCAATTTTATGCAACTCAATTAAGTAAGAGAGATTTAAGGAGTTTTATTATAAGAAAATTGTGTGACAAGTATGCTTTGCATGCAAGACATGTTGCATTCAAGCACAAAAGCAATGGTATTTGGCAAAGCAAACAACAAAGGTTTCCTAAAGGAATTCAAACCAATTTCATCATTTGCATGGAAAAAGATAAGGATATAGAGTTTAGACATTTCAAATTTTAACACGCAACTATATCCAACTTTATAAGCAAAACAAGACATGGGCGACTTTGCACCTTATTTAATTTTTTCGGGTGAGATTCCCGTATGATAGTAGCCTTGTTCTACAAATAAAGTGGGAGAGACTATGGATATAAAAATCCTTATTGCTTGAAGTCTCAAAGTTTGCTTTTGCACACATATTTTCCATTCAAGATAAAGCAATTAAGCATATCATACTTTTCACTTATAAGCATGTCAACAAAAAGAATCATCATGTCATAGGAATCAATTAAAGGTCATTCATCAAGTACTTCCAAAGTACATTTCCTATTCCAAAAATGCATGTTTGAGCATAAATATGACATGGTTTGCAAGCAAGTCAGTAAATCACACTTATTAAGAAAAAAAAATACATATAAGCATGTACAACCAATCATCTCAAGCAATTAAATAAGAGGTATAAAATATTTCAATGTAGCACAATGCATGTTCATGCAACTTTGCTCTCTTTGCTTGAGCTCCCCATATAGGGTCAAGACATACCACTTCAACCCAAGTGACAAATCCCAATAGACTTGCTAAGGTTCCCAAATCTAAGAGTGTCTAAGGGCTTTGTGAACAAATTCGCTAACTGGTCATTTGTTCCCACATGTTGCAATGCAATGGTTCTACTCTCAACTAGCTCTCTTATGAAGTGATATCTTATGTCAATGTGCTTAGTTCTAGAATGTTGGACGAGATTTTTTGAAATGTTTATGGCACTCATGTTATCGCAAAATAAAGTGAGAATACCTTGCTCAAAGCCATAATCGGCTAGCATTTGTTTCATCCATATCAATTAAGTACAAGCACTACCGGCGGCAATGTATTCCGCCTCGGCCGTGGATAGGGAAATTGAGTTTTGTTTCTTGCAAAACCAAGAAACCAAATTGTTTCCAAGGAAAAAGCAACCACCCGATGTACTTTTCCTATCATCACAATTTCCTACCCAATCGGCATCACTAAATCCAACAAGACTAGGATTAGTGTCAAAGGAGTACCAAATCCCATGGTTTGAGGTACCATTCACAAACCGAATGATCCTCTTTACCGCAACAAGGTGAGATTCCTTGGAACTAGCTTGGTACCTAGCACACACACCCACACTAAATGCTATATCGGGCCTACTTGCGGTCAAGTAAAGCAAGCTTCCTACCATGCCACGATATAGACTTTGCTCCACATCCTTTCTACTAGCATCTTTGCTTAGTTTCAAGGTGTTGCTCATGGGTGTGTCACAATGTTTGACATTCTCAAGAACAAACTTCTTCACTAGGCTCTTGGCATATTTAGCTTGGGATATGAAGATCCCATCATGCATTTGCTTAATTTGCAAGCCTAGGAAGTAATTTAGTTCACCAACCATGCTCATCTCAAACTCATGAGACATGACATCAACAAATTGTTGAACTTTCAAGTTGTTGGTGGAACCAAAAACAATGTCATCAACATAAATTTGAGCTATGAATAGCTCATCTTTAGTGCACTTGATGAACAAGGTCTTGTCAACACTATCCCTAGAGTAGCCATTGTTAACAAGATAGAGAGTGAAGCGCTCATACCAAGCCCTCGGTGCTTATTTCAACCCGTATAAGGCCTTCTTGAGGCGATAGACATGAGAGGGGTGGTGTGGATCCACAAACCCCTTAGGTTGCTCAACAAATGCAAGAAGCCATTGAGGAAGGCACTCTTGACATCCATTTGGTGTAATTTGAACTTGAACACACAAGAAATGGACAAGAGAAGCCTAATGGACTCTAAGTGGGCAACAGGAGCAAAACTCTCCTCAAAGTCAATACCCTCAATTTGAGAGTACCCTTGTGCAACAAGCCTTGCCTTGTTTCACACAATGTTGCCATCCTCATCGGATTTGTTCCTAAACACCCATTTAGTGCCTATGACATTGGTGTTTTTAGGTCTAGGAACAAGAGTCCAAACCTCATTTCTCTCAAATTGGTTTAGCTCTTCTTGCATGGCAAGAACCCAATATTCATCATTCAAGGCCTCATTCACCTTTTTAGGTTCTATTTGAAAGGTGTAACAAGTATAGCTAATTTGATTAGCTATTTGACGTCTAGTCCTAACACCCTCTCTAACTTCTCTAATGATATCATCCTTATCATGGAGTTTCCTAACCCAAGGAGCGGGTTCATTAGAGTCCAAAGGAAGAACTCTATTAAGAGGCAAATCATCTTCTTCATCTTGGTTTGACTTCACACCACTTGAAGTCTCACCACACTCCTTCAAAAGAAGGTCATCACTCTCACAAACATCCTCCTCATGGTCGTCATGTTTAGGCCTACAATCATCAAAGACAACATTTGATGATTCCATCACACTTCAAGTCTTTAGATTAAAAACTCTATAGGCCTTGATATTAAGTGCATATCCAATAAAAATACCCTCATCACTCTTGGCATCAAACTTGCCAAGTTGATCACGGTCATTAAGTATATAGCATTTGCTTCCAAAGATGTGGAAGTAGCTCACATTGGGTTTTCTATCTTTCCATAACTCATAGGATGTTTGTTTAGTTCCGGGCCTAAGGAATACTCTATTACCTATGTAGCAAGCCATATTAATGGCTTCAGCCCAAAGATTTCTAGGGACTTTATTGTTAAGCAACATCACACAGGCCATCTCTTGTAGGACTCTATTCTTCCTCTCAACAACACCATTTTGTTGAAGAGTCCTAAGGGCTAAAAATTCATAGGAAATGCCTAAGCTATTACAAAAATTCTCAAAGCTATCATTTTCAAACTCTTTCCCATGATCACTTCTAATTTTCTTAATGCTTTTAATGTGAGAAGTTTTCTCATTTTGAATTTTGACACAAAGCATTTTAAATTTCTCAAAGGCTTCAAACTTTTCCCTAAGGAAGTAAGTCCATGTAAACCTAGAGAAGTCATTAACAACCACAAGTATGTACCTTCTACCACCTAAGCTTTCGGTTTGAATGGGACCCATAAGGTCCATATGGAGAAGCTCCAATGGTTCTTTGGTGGAAAGGTATTTGCCTTTCTTGTGGACACTCTTGGTTTGCTTGCCTTGTTGGCAAGGTCCACAAACACCCTCAAACTTTTTCCCAAGCTTGGGAAGGCCTCTAACAACATTCAATTTATCAAGGACTTTCAAGTCCCTATAGTTCATATGGCCAAGTCTTTGGTGCCACACTTCAACTTGCTCACTAGTGGACAAGTTACAAGAGATGAGATTTGACTCAAGACAATAACAATTGTCACTTGATCTCTTGCCTTTCAAAAAAACTTGCCCATTTTCTTTAAGAATAGAGCAATCAATTTTGCCAAACATAACCGAAAGCCCTTCATCACTCAAGTGTGATATGCTAATAAGATTGGCTTGCAAGCCATCTATATAAAGAGCATTAGGCAAGGAGGGCAAACCGGGAATAGATATATTACCTTTCCCTATAACATTTTTCTTAGACCCATCACCAAAGGTGACGAATCCACCATCCTCCATTACAAGAGTTTTGAAGAAACTCTTGTTTCCGGTCATGTACCTAGAACACCTACTATCAAGGTACCAAGTGTTAGAGGCATTGGCTTTCAAGGTAACTTGGGCCACATAGCAATAGTATTCATCATTTCTATTCAACCTAGGTGAAACATAGTTATTCCTAGGAGCCATGGATCCATTATCTCTAAATTTCCTAGGAGCATGCACTGTGGCTCTTCTAAGCATATTTTTCCCAATCATGCTTTCTCTTCTACAAAATTTAATATACTTAAAACAATTAGGCCTAATGTAGCATTCAATACCACTAAAATGGCAAGTAAGAGAGAAATAAGGATTCATACCATAGCCTTGTGCAAGCATTTGTGGCTTCCTTATATTTTGAGTTGCTCTTGGGTGTTGAGGCAACTCTCTCCTTTGTTGTTAAGCAAGGTTGACATGTCTCCTCGGTTGAGCATGAAAGACTCCATGTTGAGCTTGTGGGATCCTTTGTTGTCGAGGTCTTGGTTATGGTGGAGCTCTTGCTTGTAGAGGTCTTGGTTGTGGGGGTCTAGCTTGAGGAGCTCTAGTTTGTGGTGGAGCTCTTGTTGGAATCCTTGCTTGTGCTTGCTTGGAGGATTCACCAACTTCAACCCACTTAGTTGATTGTTGTGGGGTTTGAACACTTTCAACTTCTTCGCTCTCGACAAAGGTTGTCTTCTTCAAAGGTGTGGCTTCCATTTCTTCCACATATCCTAACCTCTTTTTGTCATAAGGACTCTTCCCACAAGAAAGCATCTTGTCATGCTTCTCGATTCCGGAAGTCATCTTACCAATCAACCCTCTTGCTTCTATGAGCTCTTTCCTCAAGGTTTCTTCATTCTTCTTGGCCAAGACTAGCTCCAACTTTAAACCTTCTTCCATCTCTTTAGCTTTACTTATTTCCTTGCTCAAATAAGTTACCTTGGAAGTCAATTCAAGCTTCCCCTCTTTCAACTTTTAAATCTCCTTCTTCTTTGATCTTGAGTTATGAAAGAATCTCATGAAGTCATCATAGTCCATTTCTTCATCAAACTCAAAATTTGAGCTAGAAGAATTGCTTTCACCATTTGAGTCACTTTCTTCTTGCTTGTCATCTTCTTCTTCTTTGTCACTTACAACCTTATTGCTATTGTGAGAAGATGAGAAAGCAATGAAGTTGGCAACTTGGTCTTCATCATCATCCGAAGACTTATCTTCCTCTTCTAGGTCATCACTATCACTCTACGTCACCGCCATGGCTTTTCCTCTCTTCTTTTTTCAAGTTAGCACATTCGGGAGCAATGTGTCCAAAGCCACTACACTTATAGCATTGAACACCCTTCTTGTGGTCCTTCTCTTGAGTTTGCTCCATTTTCTTGAAAGGAGCCTTCTTCTTCACAAACTTTCCCTTGGAGCCAAACCCTTTCTTCTCAAACCTCATAAATTGCTTGAACTTCTTTGCCATCAAAGCAATTTCTTCATCCGAGTCTTCTTCATCTTTTTCTACCTTGACACTCTTCAAAGCAAGACTTTTTTGCTTCTTTGGAGGTGTAGATGTAGGACCCTTCCTAGATTCATAGGCCAAAAGCCTTCCAATAACTTCACTTGGCTTCATCTTTGAGTAATCACTATTCTCTTCCAACGCCGTCACCTTAGATTCAAACCTCTCGGGAAATGACCTCATGATCTTTTGCTTGATTCTTCTATCCGAGTAGGGATCACCAAGTTGGTGACTTTGATTCACTATATCCATAAGCTTCACTTGGAAGTCATTGAAGCACTCATCCTCCTCCATCCTTATAGTCTCAAATTGTGTTTGGAGGACTTGAACCTTGGAGTCTTTTACTGCCTCGGTTCCTTCATGAGCCGTCTCCAATATATCCCAAGCTTCCTTTGCTATCCTTATAGTTTGGATGAGTTTGTATTGGTTGTCATCCATGGCACATAGAATTACGTGCATGGCTTTGTTGTTCCATTTCGAAGCCTCAAACTCTTGGGGGGTCCATTGTGCCTTCGGCTTGGGAACTTCCTCTCCACTTCTCGTAGGAGTCATCATAGGTGGCGTGTACCCATCTTCAATCGCCATCCATGCCCGATCATGAATTTGGCACACATAAGCTTCCATTTTGGTCTTCCATGATGCGTAATTGACTCCGGTGAGCAAGGGAGGTCTTGTGCTAAAGGCACCCTCGCCTCCAATACCATTTCCACTCATAGTGTTTGGGTGAGAATGATATGAATGCACACAAACAAGCAAAAAAAAAAAAAAATGCAAACAAATGCAAGGGACTCGAACAAGAGCAAGGGAACTCCTAATTATGTTAAGGAACCCGCTCTGATACCAATTGAAAATAAATATTAACGAGTCCTAATATAATCTAGAGGGGGGGGGGGGGGGGGGTGGGGGGGTGAATAGATTTTAATCCCTTTTTATCAATTTTTGAGATTAATCAAGATTACAAAAATAACCCCAACTAGTCAACAAATGAAATCAAGTGTAGAGAATGCGGAAAGTAAATAACACATGATTTTTACGTGGAAACCCACAGGGTGAAAAACCACGGGCTATTTTGTGCGCCACACTAGAACCTCAATCCACTACTTGAAAATACAATTACAATCTCGGTTGACCGCATCACACCTAAGATTACTAATCCGTCTTTGCTACCCATGGGCCTTTAGAAGTGAATCTAGTTCATGCTTACAAACTACCAAAAGGCAAATACAAGACTTGATTCTAAATGAAGAGATAAAATAACCTAGTGTGAATATGTGCAATATTCAAGATGCTCAAAATGCAAGGTTAGACATTTTAGCTTATCTAGGCATGGATGAACATGTTAGACATTCCTAAATGTCATCTTACTAAATGGCATGCATAAAACATAACAAAATAGACAAATAAAGTCCTATATGCAATATCTACCATAATACAACTCACAAAACACAATAACACAATCTTGAACCTAAGTCAAATCATAAAGGAGCAATCTTGAACCTAGTCAAATAATAAATGAGAAATCTTGTAGAGAAAGAAACATGTGAAGTGATGCAAAGATGTTCTAACTACAAGTCATGTGAGCAAGTATGAAAACCCTATGAGAATCAAACTAGAACATGTTAGATGATGAATGAAGCATACAAGAATGATGGGTTTTGATGTTTGGAGTGATCAAAGAGTGTTCTTGATACCTTAGCTTAGAAGCAACTCAAAAGGCTCTCAAAAGGTGTAATTTTTGTTCTCTCAATGGTTTTAGAAGATAAGGCAACATATATAAAGAGATGCAATCAAAATGATGTCGTTTTATGAACAAACATCAGAGGTCGCCATTTGTCAAATGGCGACCAAGTGGCGACCTCAGCTTTTCTTCTAGGTCACCACTTGTGGTCACCATTTGCCAAATGGCGACCTCTGACGCAACACAAAAAAACCTTCTTTGTCGCCATTTGTCTCATGGCAACCTCATACCTGATTGATTTTTCAAGAAAAAAATCATTCTGTCGCCATGACGACACCATTAAATGGCGACCTACACAAATGGCGACAATGCCATGTTATCCGCTTTGTGTACAATGTGCAAGTGAAATGTGACATGTGAAGAAAATACACACAAAAGCAAAGCATACATATGCAACCATTTGAAGTGAGTGTGTGCAACCTAAATCTCTTCAAATTAAGAAGTCAAGATCAAGTAGCTACCTTTCATGAAGCTCTTGAAATCCACAATGAGGTCCTTAAGCATTTGAGTATAATTTCTTCAATTCTAAACTACCCTTACAAGATTAAACCCCAGTGTGATTTTGTCACCGAAATTAGCCAATTAAAAAGTGAGGCACTTACAATAGTAAAATCTGAATTTCAAATTTTCACTTATGTTCTTGTACAATCTCACCTTCTAATGCAGCGGAATATTCAACGCAAACAACAATCGATAAAAGAAAGGATAAATGATTCGGATCCGTTGATTCGCGCACGAATACCGGAAGCGAACCCTACTATTAATCTGTTGATCTGCGCACAGATACCAGAATAATAGGCTTCAAATTCGTTGATCCATTCAGGATACCGAAATTGGATAAAAGGAGATGCTCTCTCTCAAATTTTATTAATCATCAAAAAAACCCATAACAAATTGGATTCAAACCACTTAAATAGGAAAATCAATAAGTCGACTTCCACAAGGAATCAACTTCTAAATTAACTTAAACTAAAACTGAAAAGAAATCCTATCTAGGAAAAGAGAACAAATCCTAATCAAACAAAGATTACGAAAAAGAGAACAAATCCTAATCTGACTCAGACTCAATGTCATATAATTCAAACTTCTTGCTCAAGTCTTCGCGTAACAAAATAGATGGCCGAATTTGGGCCTTTTTTGATCTGTTACAGAGGACGGAGTCTTCATAACATTTGTAGAGCTCGTCTTGGGCTTTCCGGAAACATATTATAATAGACGATCCGACTCTATATGGCCTCTGTAGAGGTCCACGAAGTTCAGCTCCCCCAGCTCGTCCAGCTCTCATCCAGCTCATGTCTTCGCGCAACAAGATAGATGGCCGAATTTGGACCTTTTGTGATCTGTTATTGAGGACGGAGTCTTCATAACATCTGTAGGGCTCGTCTTGAGCTTTCCGAAAACATATTATAATAGACGATCCGACCTCATATGCCCTCTATAGAGGTCCACGAAGTTCAGCCCGGATTTGGTTGGTCCATGCGACCCAAATATGAATTCGCCACCCGCTCCATGTGTTCCATTGCCTTAGCTGCTGCTGCATCACCTTCGCTTATTATTTATTAAAGAGTTAGAATATTGTAATTGTTAGCGTGAGTTATGCTTAATTATATCATAAAAGATTTGGAATATTTTATGTAATAAAGTTAATTATAGGAGAGATCACTAGAATTTTCATATCCTATGTACGTACGTAATTGAAGATTTTTGTACATGTAGTAATTAGATCCCAATAGTTTTGCTTAAATAAAAGCTTCTACTTGTAAGTTGTAACTCTATATATATATATATGTGTGTGTGTGTGTGTGTGTGTGGTTTTTTTTACTTCATGAAAAGAAAAATAAGTATGATATGAAGTTGTTTCGGTAGTAAACCCTTTATACCTGCACTACATATTGATAGTTCGAGTCTTCCCGTTTTAAAGAAAACCATTATATTGTGAAGTGTAATATATATATATATATAATAAAAGAACTATTCCGCTATTGTTTTGTTTGTTATGGTATCGAAACTTTTTCAAGATTTTGTTTTATCACATTTCACTCTTTTCTTTTTTTCAACATTTCATGATTTTTTTCAAAGATTTTACATTTTTTTCCTACGATTTCATGTGTTTTTCACCTAGATTTCACATTCAGTAAAAAAACTTTAAAATAAAATAAAATTAAGTTATAGGGATATTTTTGTAATTTTAAAAATGGACTGAATTTTTTTTAAAAAATACCGTTAATATACGGTTCATGCATGTTTAATATACCTGGTTTTGAGACTGCCCTTAATACTAGTTGTTTAATATACGGTTCATGCCTATTTAATTCAGCTCCATGAAATAGAAGATTAGCTGATCAGTCATATTATTAGCCAAATGTTCACACTACAGAGCTATTTTTTTTAGTAAGATTTAGGAGCAACAATGACCGGTAAAGTGTTATTTGTAGACATACGAATGATATGATATGTTCGTACTATTGATCTCTTATTTAACTCTAACATATTAGGTACACCGAGAAAGAAATTACAATTAACTAACTAGGAGGAAAAACCGATTTCACAAGAAAATCAATAATAACAAATCAAAGCTACCTGATAGAAGTAAATTTGTAATTAAGATTTCACAGCTAGCAGAAACTTCTCCAGAATTATGAAAAAGCATTTTGCCTTCTAAGTTGTAACTCAACAAATAACATTTACAAAAGCAATACCATCACCTTTACATATTCACAAAGCCTTCAATGGCGTTGATGGATGTTATCATCTTTGAAGTGATTTGTGATGGTTTTTAGCAAACACTTGAGCCCAATCCTTGTTCAAAATCTGAACGAATTTCTGCAAGCTCCGCAACTCTTTGCTTTAAGCGACTTAATATGAGAGGCAATGCTAATTTTGGGTTCTTGTTCAACAACATATAAAACTCGTATTGATCACTTTCACACCTATCAAGTTCTTGCTACTACTTGTTTCTACCCTGTATTTTTGGAGTGTAATTCTTGTTTCCTGAAGCGGTGCATACCTAGAAATCATTCAACGGATGAGCACCAACCTCTGATCTCCGGCTTGCCATAGTCACTAGATAGTCTTCTAGAAGAACCCGGTAACTGGGAGTAATCACTGGACATTTAGACAGGTCTAGCTCTTGAATTGACACTTTATCCGGGTCAGCTTTACCAAAAACACTTGGGTTTTAATCCTCTCACATGATTGTATTCGAATCTTTTTCCCCAATTTTTTATATACTCTTAAGCTGATTATCAAAAGCAATATCTTCACAATGCATAACAAAATCATCAAACCCATCAATAAGATCAGGATATTTTCATATTGACCTAGAAATCATCAATTTAAAATCACTCTTTCCGATCATTCCAATACTACAAGCATGAATGTATTTCAAAAACCCCATTTGATAATCAGACGAAGAATTCAATCTCTCCCTTACTTTCTTGCAAAACTCAAACCCTTATTTGTATAATGAATTATTTTCGACAGAAAGAGAGTTTGTTTCCGAGAGCTTTACCTTTCTCATAGATTTCGCGCCATACAACAATCCTCCATTATTTCTCTCCATCTCCTTTTGGCTTATCAATATCTTAGAACAGCCAAAAGAATCGCTTCTTTGTATCTTCATATCTCATCACTCACTGTACCTTGAAATAGGCGAGAAAAAATTTAGAAACTTGATGATTTTTTTTATTTTTTATTTTTTATTCTATTTTGATCGATCACCTAGGGGGTGTATTGCTTCAAGATTTTATTAAACAATTTGGGGAAGTAAAATTCTGGTGATATTGGATTTAGACTTTTTAACAAGTTAGATAAGTCTGGTGGTATTCGATCAAAACTTTTAAGATTTTTTTTAAAAAAAATTCATATTGTCTTGTGGTATTGGATCTAGACTTTTAAGAGGATTGTCTACGGGTATTGGATTGAGATCAAGATTTTTAGGATTTCATGACAAAATTGATTTTCCAGATATTTTAGTGATATGTGTATATAGCTTTAACCTAAAATTGTCTTGCCCTCTCCCTAGATACTCTCCAGACTTTTTATTTGATTTCATATATTTTGGTGGGTGTATTGGTATATAATAAATGCAGCGGCCAAACATGCAAAAGACAGCATAAAACTACACTTGAAAGTCGAGTACCAAATGACTGATAAAATGCCTCTGTGAGTTAAAAATAATTTTATGCTAGATTTCCGTGATCCCACCACCACCACCACCGGTATCTAAAATCCATAGAACCACTAGTAAAAATTGATCAAATGCTTTATCTACATCTATAAAAGATGGATTTGGCAAAAAGTAAAGATAAATAGGAAGTTGATGTTTTTTTTTTTAAATATATATATATATATATAGACACATGAAAAAAAGAGTTGGTCCATTACTGATAATATCGCCCTTTGTGTAGATTGAGTTAAAAGACAAAAGAAGATGGTCACAATTTCTATAAAATTTAGATACATGTTTTTTTTTTTTTTTGAAATCCGATAACGGAAGGGTATGCCGAAACCTGTCGAAAGCAAGCACTAGTTGACCATTTGGAGTTTTTATTTTTTTAATATGTATAATTAAATCTTATATATCAAATTTTTTTTTGGTTATTTACATTTAACGTGTCAAGTAAGAAAATAAGAGTTTAACTTCTTCTGCAAGGATTAGGTATTTAGGAGACAAGTATTTTTATACCTACCATATATCTCTTTATTGATATTCCATTTTTCTTTGAATTTTTAATATATTTAATAATTTCCAATACTGTTCTAATAATTTTTTTTTCTTTCTCTTTTTTATTTTTATTTTTATTATTTTATAGAATCCCTTGTTATTACAACAAATATCATCTTCCGCTAATGTTAACTGTGTAGGAAATTTGCACGATTTTTTCACATGCAATTGTCAACATCTTATCATGTTATATCTTTGAGTCTAATTCAATTGCTGTTGAAAACCACAGTAAAGGAAGTGTTCAATTGGGAGAATCATTTTGAAAGTGTATTTCACCAAAAACCATATCTGACCAGGGAAAGCAAGCAAAGTTTTTAAAATTCATAATCAAAAAGCACACTTCTTTGTAATTCTAAGGTTTGATCATCAACCATACTTTGTTAATCATCACACATGCGTATTGGGTTGTGAAGCCTGAATCCTGAATCCTATTATGTTTAGGATTGGTTCTCTAATCTACTTAGGAGTGTTTTATTGTTTTATTTAAGAAAGGATTCCTATTAGTTTTTGACTAGACCTTATTATAAATACTCCTGTAATTCTTAGGTGTAATTGTGTGCTGCATAAAGAAGAGAGAAAAGAATATTGAGAGCCGTAAGGAGAGAGATAGTGCTTCACTATTGTAAACACTGATTTCATAGTGGAAGTTGAGTGCAGGTGTGCTCCGTGGATGTAGGCTTACTCTGAACCACGTAAAATCTCATGTCCCTTTTTTTCTTTTGCTTGTGTGATTTGATTGTGTGTATTCCCTAAGCCAATACATCCCTAACAACTGTTATTAGAGCTTTTGGTTTTAAGGCTTAGGATGTATAGGATCCATAGTGCAAGAGTCAGGAACAACTATTACGCAGCTGATGCGCCTCCGGAGCAGCCACCGCCGAAACAGTAGCCGCCGGAGAAGTTACCGACAGCCACAAAGAGTGAATTGTCACCTCCCACACCATTAGAATCAGAAAGAGCAGATATACAAGTTTCCTTTTAGGTCCGTCATCAAAAGATTACTAGAAAGTGGTTAAATTGGCCGACAAAGGTTGAAGAGGAGTCGTTTCGCCACCCAGTTGCCCCCGGCAAGTTGCGAGACACCACTACCACCAAAAGAAGTGAGAAAAGACAATCTTCAAAATAGTCTTGTAGGTCATCGTCAACCGAGCACCGGAAAGTCCTCAAATCGGCCGTCAAAATTTTGAAGAACCAAACGGTTATCGTCAAATCTATGCCGATCCGTTGTGAATCTAAGAAAACCAACACCACTTGTAGACTCAGCGTGGTAAAATTTCCTAGATCCAGTACCTTTGACATTATAACGAAAACTTTCAGATTTCAATCTGATTTTGTCCTGATTTTAACTTTTTCGTTGACCAGATCAGATTGCTTGCCATTCTTGGTTTGAGTTGGAGAAATGGGGTCCGAGAAGAATACATATAAGATAGAGACATTTAGTGGTACAAATTTTAGCTTTTGGAAGATTTAGATGGAGGACTATCTGTACTAGAAGGACTTGTATCTGCCGATAGTAGAGAAGCTGAAGGATGTGTCTGATGAAAATTGGGTGGTCCAACGTAAGGCAAAGGACATGACCGATGTGCAGTGGATGGTTTTGGATCATGAAGTGCTGGTAGCAATTTGACTTAGTTTGTCGAAATCGATCGCCTTTAACATCAAGGGTCAAGAGACAAGGGCAGATCTCATGAAGGCCCTATCGAATTTATATGAGCAGCCTTCTGCATCATGGAAGGTTTATCTTATAAAGAAGTTAGTGAATCTAAAGATGTTAGAAAATCAAAGTTTCAAGGAGCACCTGAATGTGTTCAATAAGGTAAAGATGGGTTAGATTCAGTTTCCATCTTATTTAATGATGAGGTGTTGACAGGTATAATTCTCAGCCATATGTCAAAGAGTTGGAGTACGACGTGTCAATCAATTGCTAACTCATTCGGAAAAGAAAAGTTAGCCTTCCAACCGGTCGCAGACATGATTATGACCCAAGAGATCAGGATGCGTGAAGAAGGATCAGAGGAATCATCTTCAGCACTGGACATGGAAGGTAGAGAAGGTAGAAACAGAAATCAATGGTGTAGATCAAAGTCAAGAGGAAGATCAAAGTCTAGGAATCGTCAGGGCAATAATTCGGGTAATCAGCAGTAAAGCAAGAAAGACATCGAGTGTTGGAATTGTGGCAAGATGGGTCACTACTCGAGTGAGTGTATGTCCACCAAGAAGGACGATGGCAAGATCTGTGCGAATTGTATTTTAGAAGAGTCAGATGATTGCCTTATCTGCCCATTGGAAAGCAAGATGGAATCTTGGGTGTTAGACTCAGGGGCGTCATTCCATGCCACCTCACATAGGGATTTGTTCGAGAACTGTGTCTCCGGATGTTTGGTTAAGGTGTATTTTGGTGACGATCAAGCATGCGACATTACTGGGAATAGAGATGTGAAGATTCAGCTAAATGAGTCAGTTTGGAAACTCGAAAACATGAGACACGTACCGGACTTGAGAAAGAACTTCATCTCCATAGGGCAATTAGCGTCAGATGGTTATATGATGACTTTCATAAGTGATAAGTGGAAGATCTCGAAAGAATCTATGATAGTCGCCTGGGGAACTAAGAATAGGTCTCTTTACATGACTACCGATGGGTATGGTTTGGCCGCAGTGGTGGAGGGTAGAGAAGATCTGAATCTGTGGCACTAGAGGTTTGGGCACATGAATTGCCAATGGCTGAAGTGTTTGCATTCGAGAGGTAAACTGTCTGGGTTTAAATCTATTGAGATTGATTTCTTTGAGAGCTGCATTCTTAGGAAGCAGAAGCGAGTGAGCTTCAAGAAGACCGGAAGAGTACTGGCAAAGGAGAAGCTGGAACTAGTGCACACCGATTTTTGGGGTCCAACTTTAGTTTCATCAATTGGTGGTAAACATTATTTTGTCACATTCATCGATGATCATTCCAGGAAGGTATGGGTTTACTTCTTACGACACAAGTTTGATGTGTTTGAGGCTTTCATGAAGTGGAAAGCTATGGTTGAGAATGAGACTGGTTTGAAGATCAAGGAGCTACGTTTAGACAATGGTGGAGAATATGAAGACAAAGAGTTCAAGAAGTTTTGCTATCAAAGCGGGATAAAGCTTATAAAGACAGTGCCGGGCACACCACATCAGAATGGTGTAGAAGAACGGATGAATAGGACATTGATTGAGAGAGCCAGAAGCATGCACCTACAATCAGGGTTGCCGAAACAGTTCTTGGCAGAAGCATTCAATACAGTAGCATACTTGATCAATAGAGGACCATCAAAGCCTTTGGACCTTGTTATACTAGAAGAGATCTAGACTAGGAAAGAGGTAAAACTTTCTCATTTGAAAGTGTTTGGTTGTGTTTGTTATATACATGTAGGTGATCACTCAAGGAGTAAGTTGGATGCCAAATTAGTGAAGTGCACCTTGGTGGGTTATGGTGAAGACGAGTTTGGTCATAAACTCTAGGATGACCAAAACCACAAGATGATTAGGAGAAGAGATGTTGTCTTCAACGAGAAGGTCATGTACAAGGACAGAAACACAGAAATCTGAGTAGGAAGAACTAGAATATTTTTGGCCAGATGATGTATCGGGTGGTGAAGTCGTGGAATGTGGTAGTAATCAAAAAGTTGAAGAGCAAGGTGTGCAGCCCCAGGTTGGAAAACTTATACCACAGAATGAAGTTCCAACATCATAGAGTCCGATCGATCAGAGACTTCTGAATCCACAAATTGGGAATGCTTTGAGAAGATCCTCATAGGCCCATAGTATACTGCGAAGATCCACTCGCCCACATGTACCAAATAAAAGGTACTTGCATTACTTGTTGCTGACAGATGCTGTAGAACCTGAATGCTATGATGAGGCATGTCAGGGTGAAGATGCAAGCAAGTGGGAGCTTGCAATGAAGGATGAGATGAAGTCTTTTGTGTCCAATCAGACTTGGGAGTTAAACAAGTTGCAAGGAAAGAAAGCCCTACAAAACAAGTGGTTGTTTCGAATCAAGGAGGAACATGATGGTTCCAAGAGATACAAGGCAAGACTGGTGGTCAAAGGCTTTCAATAAAAGGAAGGTATTGATTACGCCGATATTTTTTCTCCAATTGTTAAACTAACTACGATCCTGTTGGTGTTAAGCATTGTCACAGTAAAGGGATTATATCTTGAGCAGTTGGATGTGAAGACTATCTTTCTTTATGGAGATTTGAAGGAAGAGATATTCATGTAGCAACCAGAGGGGTTGATGGAACAAGGCAAAGAAAAGATGGTTTGTAGGTTGATAAAGAGCTTGTATGGTTTTAAGCAAGCTCCTCGACAGTGGTACAAGAAGTTTGATGGGTTTATGCAACGGAATGCAATGCTGACCATTGCTGCTACTTCAAGAAGGTTAAGTTGGGTTTCATAATATTACTACTTTATGTTGATGACATGTTAGTAGTTGGTGCAAATTTGATAGAGATTAACGACTTGAATAAGCAACTATCAAGTGGGTTCGAGATGAAGGACTTAGGTGCAGCAAAGTAGATCCTTGGAATGAGGATTAATAGAGACGAATATATGAGTACTATACAGCTATGTCAAGCAAAGTACGTTCACAAGGTGTTACAAAGATTCAACATGGGCGATGCAAAGCCGGTCAGAACACCATTAGCTAGTCACTTCAAATTGTGCAAGGAGCAATGTCCAGAAACGGATGAATAAAGAGACTTTATGACTAAGGTACCATATGCCTCAGCCATTGGAAGCCTAATGTACGCCATGGTTTGCATTAGACCAGATATTTCTCATGCAGTGGGAGTTGTGAGCAGATACAAGTCTAATTATCCTAAGATATCTGTAGGGTACGACAGAGAAGTGTTTAACTTTTAGGAAAGAAGATCTCAAGCTAGAAGGTTATGTGGATTCCGATTTTAGTGGAGAGGTGGATCATAGGAGAAGTACCACCAGATATGTGTTCACAATGGGGAGTATCGCTTTCAGTTGGGTTTCTCAGTTGCAGAAGATAGTGACAATATCTACAACTGAAGTAGAGTTGGTGGTTGTCATAGAAGCTAGTAAGGAGCTTATATGGTTACATGGGTTGTTAGTAGAGTTGGGATTCGAGCAAGTGATTAATGTGCTACATAGTGATAGTCATAGTGCAATACACTTGGCCAAGAATTCGGTGTTTCATTCTAGGACCAAGCATATAGGACTACGATATCATTTCATTCGGTCGCTAATCGATGATGGAGTGTTGAAGCTTGTGAAGATCGCAGGGAGTAAGAATCTAGCTGACATGTTAACAAAGCCAGTCACTACAGAGAAACTAGAGCTGTGCACAGCTTCAGTAGGTCTTCAAGGTTGAAGACAGAGAAGGATGAGCGCATCGTATCTATCCACTAGTCATCGAAGGAGGAGGAAGAAGTTTACTCTACTTTCAATCTTCAAGTGGGAGATTGTTGGGTTGTGAAGCTTGAATCCTATTATGTTTAGGATTGGTTCACTATTCTACTTCGAAGTGTTTTATTGTTCTATTTAGGAAAGGTTTCCTACTAGTTTTAGACTAGACCTTATTATAAATACTCTTGTAATTCTTATGTGTAATTGTGTGCCGCATAAAGAAGAGAGAAAAGAATATTGAGAGCCGTAAGGAGAGAGATAGTGCTTCACTATTGTAAACACCGATTTCATAGTGGAAGTTGAGTGCAAGTGCGCTCCATGGATGTAGGCTTACGCTGAACCACGTAAAATCTAGTGTCTCTTGTTTTCTTTTGCTTGTGTGATTTGATTGTGTGTATTCCCTAAGCCAATACATCCCTAACAATGCGAATCGGAAACAACCTTATTTCGATATCTACTGCTCAAGAGACTACTACTACTACACTCAATTGAGAACTCAAACAACAGTGATTTTGTTCGGTCTATGTTGTTGCACATTTTTTCTGTTTATAAATGGTCATCTTCTCTCATTTATTTGTTGAAGAAATGGACTAGCTACAATCTTCATTTGGACTGGTAGTTGTTATATCAAAAAGCTTATGACTATTTCTTGGATAAGTTTACTGTCCAAAAAAGGAAGGTACGTGGTTTAGGTGTTCGTAATTTTGATGATTTGAACGCTGCAGCCTTTTATATGAATTGAGCGTTTATTTATTTACTGTGATATTGTAAGAAAATGCTCCAATATTTAATTTTTTTTATAATCCCATTTAATATTTTTATGATAGATAAATTACAAATATTGTGTTAATGGATTAGAGGGCAGGGTATGTGGGGACAAAGCGCCATCTCCCAAAACATGGATTCCTTGTCCCCGCCCCAAGATAGGAATGGGAAGTCTTGTTACATTCGAGTACGGGGAATGGTGATTGTATCCCCACCCCATACCTACCATTGACATTCCTAGATGAAATGCAGATTGATGGATTTAAACCAAGTATGTAACTTTATTGTAGTTCCTTATTATTTGATGTTTACATCCATTCGGTAAATTAATCATGTATATTGATCAAATACTTGAACAACTCATCCAACTTTTCAACTAAAGTAATTGGAAATATCATTTAAATTTTAGTGAACATAATTCTGATTTTGGTCTAAACTTCACAAAACTTAAAATATGAAATAATACAAACCTAATAAAGTCATATCTTTATAAAAAGAGCCAAAAAGTTATACCTTATTCTCTAATGTTAAATTCAAATCCTACAAGTGTATATGCATATTATGCATATAAGTGATCACAATAAAAATCTAAACCCAAATAAGAAACTTAGAAACCACATTACAAAAACATAAAACCCATGTTGTTAAATAATATTTTGAGTGATGGGTACAATCCAAGATAGAAAATCCTTTCATATAAGCCTTCAATTCTTGAGCCATGTTTGTACCAAATTTTCAAGTCCACTAACATACACAATTCATCAAATGTCAACCTCAAGAATGACAATTTGGAAAAAAGCTTTAATAAAATCAAACAAACTCAAATGAATCTTCAATCTTCAAACTTGAAATAATGAACCTCCCACCCCCTCTCTTGAAGAAACACTTGGTATTTGTATATTACTTCTCCTTGTGAGCTCCCAATTATCTTAGGTTTAGGAAATCCACAAAATAGAAATTCTTATGATTCAAGGAATAAGATTTCTTTCCTAACTTGGTTTTCCTCTTTTGATTGATTTCTAATTGAGTGTAAAAGTTTGTGGAAATGGTGGGAAATGTCACCTTTTTTACCGGGTTTTGTAAGAAAGTCACCACATTAATAACTTAAGTTTAAAAGGCACTAAAGTAAGTGATTCCAAAAATGCCCCTACTTTACACATCGTCTTACTTTGAAGTTTTCTGAGAATTTATTCTATCATCTTCTTCATAAAGGTCTGTTTAACAGACCTCTAAAGGAGGTTGAACATTATAACATTATCAATGTATCTTCATTGGATAAATAGTTTAGTGGCGCTACGTATACGCATTCGAGGGTCAAGCCCAGAGCTTGCGGGAGAGCAGGGGGCAGCGTTTCTAGAGCTTTTTTTTCAATTTAAAACCCAAATTGGGTCCCTTTTCATTTGTTCTTAAGTCTTTTGTAAACCTTAAGCTAGTTGTGTGAATTTTGAATCTAATTGAAAAGTCTCGAAGACTAATTGAAAAGGCTCTAGCCTTTTCATTTAGTCTCCGGGACTTTTCAATTGTTCTCCGAGCCTTTTCAAAAATATATATTTTTTTTGTTAATTTTGAACCTCCTAGCCTTTTAATTTGTTTTCCGAGCCTTTTAATGAACTGCCCAAGCATTTCTAAGCTCTGTCCGAGACTTTTCCAAGCCTTTTTAACAATCATTTTTTTTTTCTTCACACAATCAGCTTAAGGTTTACAAAAGAGGGTTTTAAATTGGAAAAAAATAAAAGTAACTAACAAGAGAGTTTGTATCTCAGATGCAACTAACAAAGGTTCGAACATAAAAAATAAAAAAAAGTCGCTATTGTGTTCGGTCTTGGTCGTCGACGGCAACGTACATGTGTTCATGGTCCACCATTGTCCATTGATGGAGGATTCTGATAGGAAAAAAAAAATGAAACCAAAATGGTGAAGAAGGCTACTGTGGGGGGAGGGGGTGGGGTTGTGGGCATTGTTGTCCATTCACCATAATATGTGCCTTTTAAATTTAAATTATTAAAGCGGTGACTTTCTTCCAAAACCCGGTCCAAATAGTGATAAGAAAATTTTGACCCCTTAAAAGGTTTCCTAAACCTCCATTGGTCTTCTAGAGTCATTAGAATTTGATTTTGGAAGTTTCTGCGCAATCTGGATCAAGTTCGTAGTCCTTTCTCACTAATGATTGCATTTTTGTTTTCAGGTTTTCGTCATGGTGCATAGCCAACTCTAGATCGCGAAGATTGTTGGAATTATTTTCGTCTTCCTGGATAGCGAAACCTAGATCACGAAAATCACTGGAGAGATTTTCGTTGCCCATTTTTTGCAGTCTACCACGACGAACTCTTCTTATCTCCGACCTTTAGTCACTAAAACGACCATAATTCCCTCTAGAAATTTTGGATCGACGAACTGTAAAGTTTTTCAGAAACTAGACTCCGTGGATTTTCGAATATATGTAGATATAAACCTAGTTCAATCTGTACAATGAGTTATGGTCTTCACAAGATGGATGTTCATCTTAGTCATTTCTCCAAACTTCTCTAAAATAACCTTTTTACCATTATACTGAACACAAGAGCTATCCTCCACACATTCTCAACAAACATGTTAAAATATTAAATTTCACCCAAAAACATAACATAAAACATATGAATTAGAGGTTTTAAATACGAACACTTATCGACCTACCAAACAGATATACTCCGAGAAAGTTTTTTCATAGCAACAGTTTTTTTAAAATATGTAACGAACATTTTTGTTGCTAGAAAATATGTAACGATATTATTCAAAACTTTCATGTTGTATGTGTTCATTTTTAGCAATTTTTACTAAAAAATATTCAATAATGATTTCTTGAATTAAAACTTTTTCACACAAATGGTAGTAACATTATTGTTTCTTTGTATTGTATTGTATAAAGACTTTAAAATGAATTAAAACAATATAATCCAACGTTTGGCAACAACTTAGCACTAGATTAGTTAATACAAAGGTCTCCCTCTAATACACATTTGGCTGCACTAAACAACGCAAAGGGTGGATGTGTATTTAGCTAGTATATATTAGTTGCTACCCAACTTTTTCATTCATTTATATTTATTTGAAGGAATTTTTTTTTTTCTATATTGAGTTTATTAATTATCTAGTTGAAAATGTTTTTGCTACCTCTTTGAACGAATAGATCGACAACTGATTTTGGAATTCCAATAATTTCACAGCATTTTAATATGCTACACCAAAAATTTACCCTCTTACTTTTAATTTTTTTTTGGTTAAATCCTCTTATTGATTTTAATATTATTGAAAAATATTGAGATATTTTCCTAGAAAAAAATCCTCAAAGTTGTGGTTACATATATTTTTTAACTTGTTATATTAGTTGTATGCAAAATAAATATTGTACATATTTAATATTGAAATGCAAAATGATTCATGGTTCGGAAGAATTTTATTTTATTTTTGGTTTTATGGAGGAAGTAATAAAGAAAAAAAAAATAAGAAAGAAGATTAGGTGCTTGAGGACTGAGGAGCAAAATGAAGAGAATATTTTATTGGAATTAATGGAGAGAGAGGAGAGAGGAAAGAGGGGAGAGAGAGAGAGAGAGAGGAGAGAATTTTAATTCTCGATTTTATTAATTAGGGAGAGGTGAGAGAATTTATTTCAATATTTAATTAATTAAGTAGAGAGAAGAGAGACTAAAATATCAAATCTTAACCATCCAATTCCATTAGATCCTAGGGTCATAAAAGTGTGTCAAAAATTGTGTTAAAAAATGGGATCATGGATCCTATCCCATATATATATACACGTGCAAAATAGTTTTTTTTTTTTATTTTTTTTTATTAACTTCTTTTCTTACCATGCACGCTTTACCACATACAGTAATGCCCTAAGTTCAGCTTACCCACACAACCTCTCATCCTCCCGCCTTATATTTTTATTTATTAACTTCTTTTCTTACCATGCACGCTTTACCACATACAGTAATGCCCTACTATTCAGCTTACCCACTCATCCTCTCATCGTCCCACCTTATAAATTCTCACCATTCTTAAGTTCTCAAAACTCACTACTAAACCATTTCAAAAAAGGTGGTTTAGTGGTAAGTCAGTTTATAAAAATAAATAAATAAATAAATAAATAAAAAAACACAAAAAACAAAAAAAACAAAAAAACAAAAAAACAAAAAAGCAAAAAAAAAAAACATGTCTGGTAAAGGAAGCACACCCACCGCCATTCATTTGGCGATCTTGTTGGCAATATTCCTAACCGGACATGTTGTAGTCTCCGACGATACAACACCAATTCCGGCTGATGCTATAGCGGTGAAAGGCTGGTTTAGTGCCAACGTACAAGCGTTCAAAACTAGGAAGGCGACTCTGGACCCTGAACTGGTGGCAGCCGAGGCTAATCCTCAGGTTATCACGGTGAGTAAAGATGGAACCGGTAATTTTAAGAAAATAAATGATGCTATCAAAAGCATTCCCTCAGGGAACACCAGGCGAGTCATTATACTGATTGGTGCCGGTGAATATCGGGAGAAGATCATAATCGAACGCACTAAGCCCTTCATTACGTTTTATGGCTCGCCCAATGCCATGCCAACTATCACCCAATCCGGTACAGCGTTGCAGTACGGAACCGTGAACAGTGCCACTGTCATTGTCGAATCTAACTATTTCGTGGCTGCTAATATTATTTTCAAGGTATATAAATATCACGTATGTTTTGGTTTATTTAATAATAAACATTAATCACTATAATCAAGTGTGCTTTTGTTAGAATTCTGCACCAAGGCCGGACAGTAGAAAGAACGGAGGTCAAGCTTTGGCATTGAGGATCTCCGGAACGAAAGCGGCTTTCTACAAATGCAAAATGCTTGGGTTCCAGGACACATTGTGCGATGACATGGGGGTACATTTCTTCAAGGATTGCTACATTGAAGGCACGGTTGATTTCATTTTCGGAAGGGGAAAGTCGATTTATTTGAACACGCAGCTACACGTGCTGGGGGATAAAGACATTACTGTGATAACAGCACAAGCCAGGGATAGTTTGGTAGAGGACGTGGGTTACTCGTTTGTGCATTGCCATGTTACCGGGACCGGGAAGAGGACCTACTTGGGCAGGGCTTGGATGCCCTATCCTAGAGTGGTTTTTGCCTACACCTCTATGACCGACGTTGTCCTTCCCGTTGCATGGGACGAGAACGGAAGACCTGAACGCAGACAGTAAGTCAAATATGCTTGTGTTACTCATGCATTAATATTAGATTATTAATAGCAACTAATTAAGTTAACATCTTACTGATACCAATTAAGTTAATATTGGCAATGCATTGCAGGACTGTTTATTTTGCAGAATACAAGTGTGAGGGAGCTGGAGCAAATATGACTGGGCGTGCTAAATTCTCAAAGAAGCTGACAGATGCACAAGTTCGACCCTACCTTACCCTTGGTTACATTCAAGGATCTAAATGGCTCCTTCCTCCTCCCAGTGCTAAATAGCGGTTCGGTTTTTTTAGCCAAGGTGAAGCCAAAAATTTAGCTTTAGGGGGCCAATCTAACACAAAAACAAATATTCTTGGTCACGCAACATAAATTTCTCACCTAATACTTTTCAACAAAATGTAATTTCGTTATGTGTTAAAGACAATGATAAAAATAAATTAAATGTGCCGCTGTTTAATATCTAGAAAATTATCTATAATCAAATTAATCTTTTTTTAAATTTATATTTCATTTACATAATCAAGATCTTGTGTGAGTAATTACATAATCATAGACAATATGAGATACACTCAATTGTAAGCGCCCTTTTTTACGTACAAGAGGTTGTGAGCTCGGGTCATGCCCCCTCTCCAATCCCAAAATATTGTAATAGTTCAAAAAAAATAATAATAAAATTAACCTAACAAAAAACATTAATAAAGATAGTCGTAAACTCCTAGCCTAATGTAGCAATTATGAACCGCGGATCGAATTTTCCCTACGGAATCGTCAATTGCTACAGGTAGCTATTGGATTGCTACCGATGCTAATTCAATATACCCATGTAGCTGTTAGATTGCTACTAATTGCAATCGACGATCCCATACAGAAAATCTTGTACCTGACCGGCCTAATAGTTCAATATTTACTTAGCTTATTTTAGACTTCTAGTGAAATCTAAATAAATAATAATAAGTATATATAATTCACACACACTATATGAGGTAATAAGGAATGAAATAATAGGTAATTAAAATCTTAAAATGAATTGATTTTGATTTTGTTTCTGTTTTGTCTATTATTAATTATTAATCAATTTATATTGTTAAAATAATAAGAGGGGCCAGGTGATGTTACCCCTTGAATTCGCCCCTGTTTGTTAGTGTACGTTGAGGAAGGAGAGTTGATGGGCCATCTTTCATTTGAAGCATTGTGCTATAAACTTTAGAATTCCAGACTATTTTTGATCTTTGTATATAATACACTGTTGTAATGTTGGTGTGATAGTAAAATCTGAATTTCAAATTTTCACTTCTGTTCTTGTACAATTTCACCTTCGCTTATTATTTATTAAAGAGTTAGAATACTGTAATTGTTGGCGTGAGTTATGCTTAATTATATTATAGAAGATTTGGAATATTTTATGTAATAAAGTTAATTATAGGAGAGATCACTAGAATTTTCATATCATATGTACGTACGTAATTGAAGATTTTTGTACATGTAATAATTAGATCCCATTAGTTTTACTTAAATAATAGCTTCTACTTGTAAGTTGTAACTCTCTCTCTATATATATACATATATATATGTGGGTTTTTTTTACTTCATGAAAACAAAAATAAGTACGACATGAAGTTGTTTCGGTAGTAAACCCTTTATACCTGCACTACATATTGTAAGTTCGAGTCTTCCCGTTTTAAAGAAAACAATTATATTGTGAAGTGTAATATATATATATATATATATATAATAAAAGAACTATTCCACCATTGTTTTGTTTGTTATGGTATCCAAACTTTTTCAAGATTTTGTTTTATCACATTTCACTCTTTTTTTTCAACATTTCATGATTTTTTTCAAAGATTTTACATTTTTTCCTACAATTTCACGTGGTTTTCATCTAGATTTCACATTCAGTAAAAAAACTTTAAAATAAAATAAAATTAAGTTATAGGGATATTTTTGTAATTTTAAAAATGAACTGAATTTTTTTAAAAAAATACTGTTAATATACGGTTCATGCATGTTTAATATACCTGGTTTTTAGACTGCCCTTAATACTAGATGTTTAATATACGGTTCATGCCTATTTAATTCAGCTCCATGAAATAGAAGATTAGCTGATCATTCATATTATTAGCCAAA